>PVKS010036509.1:0-19298 GCA_004027875.1 Aplodontia rufa
TAGAGTGAATACATCAACAGTATCGTTCAGGTAAATTAGGGGTTAATAGACTTCTATGAGACAATCTAGCACTCTAACACCTTTGCACATCTGTATACATATTTAATGGAGAGAATGGGATGTATGAGCTAAAACAGCAAGCTTGAGAAGTAGTTAAGAAGTGTTCTGGTATACCCTGGCTCCCCTACATTTCAATTGATTTGCTGAATTTTTATATCTTACCAAGGGTTAGTTTGGTTTGAGTTTGTTCCAAAAACCTTTACATACCTGGTGTACAATTATTGTATTTACAGGCTTTAAAAGTACATAAATTTATGAAATATAAATACAATATGAAAGAGACTTATTGATGTAATGGCAAATGAATTTAATGCTAGGGAAAGGTACATTAAATTTAGGTGGCTAAAAAAATCTGTCAAATCAGGTAGTGATAAAACAAATGTAAAAGGGAAAAACTGTATGAGAAAATATTGTAAAAATTTATAATTCTGCGTAATGACGGTTTTGTAACCCCCTCTGTTATCAAGGCGCCTCCCAAACTTCTCTTCCTGGCTCTAATTGTCCCAGCTCTAACCTTCCAGGCTCTAAGTTTCCCACAGGCACAAACGTATACCCAATGACCTACTTTCACCACTCTCCTTAGGGCAGAGAACCAATCAGCATCTGCCCTCTGCTCCTAACTATCCAAACCCCCATGAAAATCCCCTATAAATGCTCTTGTACACCCGCAACAAGTGGGAACCCATCTCTGACGATTGGTTTTGGTCTTGGTGCGCCGGATTATTCCTTTCAGGTTTTACATGTGTCTTTATGTTGTTTTCCTACCATAAATGTAAAACAATCAGAAATATGTGGGGTGGTTCATGCCTAAAGACAAAGCGAAACTAGAGGACTCGTGATCTATCCTGCATCAAAAAATTTGTGAACGTATGCTCATTTATACTTTTTGCAGAAAATTTTAAGCATATACAAAGTAAGGAGAGTAAAATAAAGAATCTAGGGGCTGGAGCAGTGGCTTGGCGGTCCCAGTGCTTGCCTGGCGTGCGCTAGGATGCGGTTTTGAACCCCAGCACCACATACACAATGAAGTGTGGGAGCAAGGAAGTCCACATGAAAAACTAAATAAAATTGATTCTCTCTCTCTCTCACTGTTCCTCTCTCTCTTTATTAAAAAAAAAAAAAAGAATTCACATACCTAACACCTACTTTCAATAACCATCAGCTTCCTGTTTTTCTTGTATTTTTATCTCTACTTTTACTCTTCACCTTTATTAGTCTTCTTATTAAACAATAAGAAGTTCATTTCTTAATGCAAATTTGTATGTTTTGAAATGCATACATGTTCACTGTACAGTTTTGACAAATGATAGTCCCGTATATCATCCACTTTAACCACAGTATAGAATATTTCCATCACACAAGAAAGTTCCCTACTGTGTCTTCCCAGGAAATCTGCCTCCCTAATACTCGAAATGTGACCACTTTTCTGATTTTAGATAAGTTTTCTAGAACTTTGTATGAAAAATTGCTCTTGGGTGGCCTTCTTTTGCTCAGTAAACTGTGAGACTTGTCCAGTGGCTCAGCAGCCAGCTCAGTGCAGGTCCTGAGAGCCAGTTGTCTTCCTCTCTTCCCAGCTCTTCATTCACTGAAATCCCATTAGTAGTTTGACATGGGCTATGGGGGGAGAGCTTGCCTCCTGGAAATGGGTAAAGGCTGCATGCTACTAGGGCTTTCCCTGTACTGAAGATCCAGTTGGCAGACGATCATTGGATGCATGGAAGTGGCTGGGTAAATTGGTAGTGCAATCCATCATATTGCTGAGTAGTGTTTCCTTGCATAGATAACACTACAAATTGTTCTATAGTATGTTGTATAGATATGCTGCTAATTGTATTACTGCACATTTATGTTGTTTCCAGTTTGGGGCTATGATAAATAAAGTAGTTTTGAGTCTTGCTGTGTCAGTCTTCCTGTTTTTATTTACTTTGGATAAATACCTACAAATAGAATTATATATTTTATATGAAAACTAAATATTGTATTAGCATTTGTTTTTTTTTAATGATTTTTATATTAGTTAACTTTTTCTTCCCCTAGAGACACTAACAGATTTATTTAGGAAAGCAGATGCATATTCAAGGGTGAATGTAGGCCATCTCCAGAGTATCATTTTAAAAAATTTATTTGTTTATTTATTTTACCAGTGGCAGAAGTCAACAGACATTTTAATTTTTCTTAATTCTTAGAGTTGACTGAGTGCAGTTGGATTGTTATTTTGCTGGTCTTAACTCTTATAAGTTTGGCTTACACTTTTCCCCTTTTGTACTGCTGTCAATTATATTTATATATTTTGAATGATGTTATTAGGTGAATAAATTGTTCTAATTAGAATTGTTCTACTTACCTGCAATCGAACCTCTAAAATTTTTATTATTATTTTATTAAATATTCTTAAAATCTACTTATTTGGGTTTTCATATAGCTAAATTAATTTTCTTTGGCTAATGTTTGCAATTTTTCTCACCATTTTATTTTTATTTTTCTGAAATCTCTTGATCAGATTTTTTTTACATATAGCATACAGTTGAGTTTTGCTTTTTAACACACTCTAATAGTCAATCTTTTGATTGGTGTGTTTAATATTTATATTTTTATTTAATTATTTCAGATGTACCTAAATTTAAATCTGCGATCTTATCATATACTTTCGATTTGTCCTATCTTTTATTCTCCTTTCCTTCTTTTGGATTGAGATTTTTAATATTTCCCATCTCTCTTACACTTTAAAATCTTGGAATTTATATACATTATATATAACGTATATAAATTATATATATATAACGTTATATAAAATATAACGTATATAAATATATATAATTTATATACGTTAGCATTTACCAAGGGATTATAAATACATCCTTGACTTATCAAAGTTAAATATTGTTTAACCTGTTCTTGAGAAGTATAATAATCTAAGAGCATTTTAATATCATTTGTCACCATCCCTCAAATAAAAATGCTATTCTTTGTTGTTAGACTTATAATCAATATTTAAATATATTTACTCACAAACTTACCTTATTATTTACTTTTTCTGCTGCTTCTTTTTTTTTTTTATCTTTTACCTTTCATTTGATTATATCTTTTTCCACTAAAAATGCCCTTGGATATTCTTTTAGCATCAGTCTTCTGGTAATGAATTCTCTCAGTTTTTGTTTATCCAAAAATGTTATTTCACCTTCATATAAATTGGTACTTGTGTCAGTCTTCTTTCTATTAATGTTACAAATACCTGAGATAATCACATTTAAAAGGAAAGGTACGTGGGGAACTGGTCCCATTACTCTGGGTCCTGTGGTGAGACATAATATGGCCAGAAGCATGTGGTGGAGCAAAACTGTTCACTTCATAGTGGCAGGGAAGTGAAAGAGGAGAAGGACTGGAGTCCCACAATCCCCTTTGATTGGAACTCCCCCCTCCTGCCATTGGGCCCCACCTCTTAAAATTTCCATGTCCCAGTGGGACCTAGCTGGAGACCATGACTTTAATGCATGGGCCTTTTCAGGACATTCTAGATCCAAATGCTAGCAGCACTAATTTCCAGTATTAGTTTTCTAGGGCTGGGTGGCTTAAACAACAAAGAAATATTTTCTCATACTTCTGGAGATGGGGAAATGAAAGACCAAGTTGTTGGTCAGTTAAGTTCCTGAAGAGGGCTCTCCTCCTGCCTCCACTGCCTTCTCCCTGTGCTTTTCACATGGCAGAGAGAAAGGGTGCAAGCCCCCTAGGCTTCCTTCCTTTTCTTACGACAGCCCTGTTAGACTAGGTAGGGGCTTAGTCTTATGACCTCATTGAACTGTTTTACCTCTTCACAGGTCCTATGTCCAAATACAGTCACATTGAGGGTTAGGGCTTCAAAGTATGAATTTCAGAAGATGAAATATTCAACCATTAACTTTTTATTTAAAAATATATGCTTTAAATGTATATATTTATTTTAAATATATTGTTATCTTCTGGGTTCATTTGGTTTGGTTGACAAAGTCAACTCTGGGTATCATTATAGCCCCTTTTGAGGTAATAATCTGCCATTTCCCCCCCATCATTTTGCAGATGATCTTTTTGTTCTTAATCATAATCAGTTTTACTGAGATTTGCCTCATCATGGATTTATTTCTATTTAACTTGCTTGAGTTTGTAAGTTTCCTTGAATCTATGTCTTGGAATGTCTGATTTTAGAATATCCCTAGTCGTTGCTCAAACATTTCTTCTGCCACACATCTCTCCCTTCTTCCTGGAAGTACAAGTTGCATATAGTTTAGATCTTCTCATTCTATTCTCAATGTCTCATACCGTTGTTTCTATATTTTATCTTTTTCTCTTTGTGTTTCATTGATGATTGATTTGTCTGTCACTTTACTAATTCTCTATCTGCTTCTAAGCTACTGTTAAACCCATCACTGAGTTCTTAATTTTATTATTATTTTTTATTTCTGGAATTTTTATGTGTTTTTTAAAAACACATAGAAATTCTAAACCCAAACTTGGGTGAAAGGTAGTCAAACTCATTTATTAGACCCAGCAAAGGCAAGCAACGTGTAATCTAGGGCACCCTTAAATATGCGGAATGGGGGGGAGGATAAGGAGGGATCTAGGGAGACAGTCAACAATGTAGCATACTCTTTACCCCCCTAAGCATCCAAATAATACTTATGCAATCATTTAATTCCAGAAAATTCACAACCTAAGCATTTATATCATTTATAGGGGTGGAATATAGACGAGTCAAGAGACTGGTGTGTGGGCGATGTGGGGCTAATTCTGGTTTAAGAATATATCCATATCATATTGTTACTTTATATGTATTTATGATTGTACAAGAACTCAACTCCTTAATAAAAACAATTTTAAAAACGAAATTGTGTCACTTTTCATAGTTTCCAGCTCTGTTGAAATCCTGTTTTACTTTCATAACCTTAATCAGAATAAGCATGGTTAAAGTTTCTGATAATATCATCTGCAGCCTGTATTGGCCTTTAAAATCTCCTGTTGTTTTTGTTGGTTTGCGTTCATTTCATTTCATTTTTTTCATATGTTCTTCATCATGAACCTGCCATTACACTTAAAAATTGTTTGTAGAAATTGAGGCCCAATATAATATCTTTCTCTAGAGATTTCTCACTTTTGTTCCAACAGTTGCCTCTGGATATTAGTAATATGGAATCATCCCCTTAATTTCATTTCTAGAATTAAAAAAGAGAATTGAAAGCTTGACAAAGCAAATGGGATTTGTGTAAACTGCTGGATAAAACCTATTGCGTTAGATCAACTAACCAGTTTGTGAAAATTAGTATTAAAATAGAGTAGCAAAAATCAATGTATATGTCATGTATTAGGGTAATCATTGTGCAGTGAACATTTATTTGTTCAGTTGTATTTATGCATGCGTGTTTTTAGGAGGTCATGATGTACAAATACTGACTGAAAGCTAGTTCTTGTCTTTGAAGTGTTTGCGTGTAGAGCCCTTTGGAGTTCAATGACAATCCGTTGGCTGACACAGAAGAACAAGAAGGGACTTGGAGTGTGAATTGGGCTTACGAAAGACTGGACTTGAAGACAGGAGAATGTGAGGACTGAAGCTCATGGGTTGTATGTGAATTATACTACGCCACACTCAGTTTAAAGGGTAAAACTCTCAATGAGGTCAGCAAAATAGCATCAGCTAGATGCTCCATTAGGACAGCGTCCCACGTTTCCTCGGGTTCTCTTAAGAGGATATATGCCACTCCGTTCAGCTTCCTGAGGGAGAAAAATCCTAAAGTAACGGCTAAAGAGGGCCTTGTTGAACTCTTTGGACCTCAGTAAAAAAAATTTTAGAATAATTTCTCAAATGGTTGAAAAAATTTGCTTTTGACAAACTTTGTTTCCTAGAATTAACATTCAAATGTTTTCATTTTCTTGTGGCATCAACCAATGTCAAATTGAGTGATTAGCCTCTAGCTATTTAATCATGACAATGTAACACATGAATATATTCTCACTGGATTGTTTTTAATCTTCCGTTCAAAAGTCCTTAAAGTATGATATATTCAGCTATGGCCCGCCTGGGGTTAAATTCTTCTTTTGACTGAAGTTTACTTTGTTTCCTTGTGTTAGTATGCATAGCCCAGTTTGGAAATGAACTGCTGAGGATATTGTCCAGGAGGAGAAGATGACTCAAACGCCTGTCTCCAGATGAGACATGGAGCTTCCGAGAATGATGGGGAATTATTTATGTGGAGAGACAAAGGAATGATAATTCATGATGTATTCAGAATCTGCATAGACTTATATGCTTTTACCTGCATACTCTGCCCTTTATTTTATTAAGCAGCTTCTGAAATGTGACCCATACAGATTTTTATCCATACACAAGAAAAAATTTGAAAACAGTGGAAGAAAAAAACAAAATGACCTGATTTCTTATAAACCACAGAGATTCAATATAATAATTACACCTTTGGGGAAAAGAAAGGAGTTACTTTACTGGAATGTCTTTTTGACTGATTATTCCTTTACTTTTTTTTTTTTTTTAAGAGAGGGACAATGAGAGAGAGAGAAGGATAGAATCAATTTTTATTGAGTTTTTCACATGGCTTTCATTGCTCTGACACTTAGTTGTGTATGTAGTGCTGGGGTTTGAACCCGTGTACTTGTGCATGCCGGGCAAGCACCATAACCACTGAGCCACCACTCCATCCCTATTGTTTTACATTTTAAAATTTATTTTTAACATAAAATTATTTTCACATGAAAGAAATTGTGTTTATTAATGGTGTACCATGTGATGTTTGATATATGTATAAATTGTGCAAGATTTAAATCACCTACCTTGAGCTGGAGTGGTGGCTTGGTGGTTATGGTGCTTGCCTGGCATGTGGGTTTGGACACAAGCACCACATACACTACAGAGTGTCAGAGCAACGAAAGCCACATGAAAAACTAAATAAAACTGATTCTCTTTCTCTTTCTCTCACACTGTCCCTTTCTCTTAAAAAAGAAATAAAAATAAATAAATCACCTGCCTTCTCAAATGTATATCATTTCTTTATGGTGAAAGTATTCAGAATCATTTCTTCCAGCTTTTTGAAATGACAGTACATACTTAATACCTAGAGTCACCCTACTCCTACTGTGCAATACATGCCACACCTTCTTAGTCCTAGGTAGCCTTTAATCCTTTTATCTCAGTATCCTTTTATCAATCTCTCCTCATCTCTCTATATCCCTGTTCCCCTTGCCTTTGGTAATCATCATTTTACTCTTAATTTTCCTATATTGCACATATAAGTGAAATCATGTGGTACTTGACTTTCTGTGCCTGGCTAGTTTCATTTAACATAATAATCTCTAGTTCCGTTTTTTTTTTTATGTTTGTATAAATGGCAGGATCTCATTTTTCATGGCTGAGTAGTATTTCATTGTATATGTGCCATATTTTCTTTTTTCAGCAGTGGATGGAGATTTCATTTGTTTTCATTTCTTGGCTTTGGTGCTGCAATAAGCATGAAAATGCATATGTCTCTTTTCCACATTGATTTTATTTCCATTGAGTATATATAGTTTATATATCCTGTAGTGGTGAAACCGGAGTTTAGAGATAAGACTCAATTGTCCACTTCTGCTGGCTGGTAAGACTGGAATTTCCTGTGCTTTTTCTGGCAGGTGGGGTCTGAATAAGGCGCAGGCCTCTGAAGCTCAGAAATGTTGCAGCACTTGATGGTGGGTGACACTCTCCAGTGTTGCAGTAGACCTCAGCAGCTTCCTTTGCTTCTGCTGGCAGATGGGGTCTATGTAAGGTGCAGGCCTCTGTAGCCAAGAATTTTCGGAGCTCTCAATCATGGGCAATGCCCTCCAGTGTTGTAGTAGACATCATCAGCTCACTGTCAATTTTTCTTCTTTCTGTGTTCTTGTCTCGTGAATTCAGAGAATGAAATCCACAGACCAGGGTGAGTGAACAGAATAATGATTTGTTGAAGAAACAGGAACAGAACTCTTGCAGTGCAAGAGAGGACCTGTGAGCAGGTTTTCTCTACCTGAGTATGCTAGTCTAGGGATTTTATACAGCACTAGGGTCAATGCTATTGTTGCAAACTTTTACAAATTAGGATTTGAGAGAAGTACTGATGATGTTGGTTCAAACTTGTGCTAATTAGGGTTTGGAAAAGTGCTATCACTATTAGTCCAAATTTATGCTAATTAGGGTTCAGAAACCCACTACTGCTATTGGTTATCCCTGAATCCCACTGAGGTTTACCTTGCTTCTATTTTCTCCCCATTTCTCAGGGAATCGGGAAGTTGAGGTTAGTGAATCGTGCATGCTCAGCGCTGGTGTGGGCAGAGGGTGTGGAGGTGTGCGGATGTGTGTCTGGGGCTGCAGCACCAGGTGAAGCAGGTTTCTGCAGCAGGAGTCTACACTGTGCTCAGGCCTGGCCATCTAACATGGCAGGTTGGCACTGGTGCACCTTGACTTACCTGGGTGCTGGCTTCCCCATGTCCCAGGCCTGCTGTACCTGCATGGTGGGCTCCATACAGCTGCAGGCTGTGCTTCCTGCCTGTGCCTGAATCCATGCTGGCCACCACTCCACAGCTCCACTGCTTCCCCAGTTCACTGCTCCACTGCCCCACTGCTTGGTTGCTGCTTCTTGGTAGGGGCCAGGAGGCTGGCTGCACAGCTTGGCTGCCAGGGAGCCCTGTACACTAGATCATGTGTAGTTCTATTTTTAATTTTTTGAGGACTCTCCATACTGTTTTCCATAGTGGATATACTAATTTACATTCTCACCAACACTATGCAAGAGCTCCCTTTTCCTCGTGTTTTTAATAATATCCATTCTTACTGGAGTGAGATGATATCTCATTGTGGTTTTGATTTTCATATACTTGATGATTAGTGATGCTATGCATTTTTGTATACCTATTATCCATTTGGATATTTTCTTTTGATAAATGTTTAATAGGATCTATTGCCTATGTGGTTTTAAGTCAGGTTTTTTTTCCTATTGAGATTTTTTTAGTTATTTATATATTCTGGATATTAACCTCCTGCAAATATTTTCTCCCATTTTGTAGATGTCTTGTACTCTGATGGGATTGTTTCTTTTGTTGTGCAGAAACTTTTTAATTTGACATAATTCCTCTTGCCTATTGTTGCTTTTGTTTCCTGTGCTTTTGGAGTATTGACCAAAAGACTTTGCCCATTCCAAAGTCCTGAAGAAGTTTTCTGTTTTCTTTGAGCAATTTTACATCTTACATTTAAATAATTAATCAAATCTGCATTGGTTTTGGTAACTTGTAAGATATGGGAGTCTAAATTCATTCTTCTGCATTTCTATACACACTTTTTCCAGCGCTGTTTATTGAGAATGCTATGCTTTCTCTAATATGTGTTCTTAGCACATTTATGAAAAACTTATTGGCTGTAGATATGTGGGTTTACTCCTAGACTTTCTATTCTTTTACACTGGTCCATATGTCTGTTTTATGTCCATACTATGCTATTTTGATTACTATCACTTTGTAGAAAAATTTTAAGTCAAGTAGTATGAATTTCACCTGCTTCATTCTATTGTCTCAAGATTTCTTTGGCTATTTGGGGTCATTTTTGATTCCACACAAATTTTAGGATTCTTTTATATAGTTTTGCAAAAAAAGTCATTGGTATTTTGTCAAGAATGCATTGAATCTGTAGGTTTCTCTGGGTAGCATGGAAATTTTAACAATACTGATTCTTCCAGTCCATGAATGTGGGATATTTTTTGCGTTCTCTTGAATTTCTTTCATCAGTGTTTTATAGTTCATTACAGAGATCCTTCGCTTCTTTTGTTAATTTATTCCTAAAGTTTTGTTTTTGTAGCTGTTGCAAATAGTATTTTTTTATTTCTATTTCAGATAATTCACTGTTGGCATATAGTAACTCTACTCACTAATTTTTGTATGTTGATTTTGTATTCTGCAACTTTGCTGAATTTATTTTGAATAGTTTTTTTGGTGGAATCTCTGACTCTTTCAATATATAAGATCATGTTATCTGTATATAGTGACAATTTGACTACTTTTCAATTTGGATGACCTTTTTTACTTTTGACTGATTGCTATGACTAGAATTTCCAATACTATATTGAATAAAACAGATTAAAGTAGGTACATGGATTTTAGAAAGAACATGTTTATCTTTTCCCCATTCAGTATGATATTAGCCATTTCCTTATTTTACATATAACCTTTGTTATGTTAAGGTACAATCTTCTATTACTAATTTGTTCAACCTTTTAATTATGAAGTGATATTGAATTTTATTAAAGATCTTTTCTCCCTGTATTGAGATGGTCCTTTATTTTGTACTTCATTCAGTTAATGTGATGCGTCATGTTTATTGATTTGTGTATGTTGAAACATCCTTGCATTCCTGGATGAATCTTACTTAATCATGGTATAATAATCTTTTTAATGTGCTATTGGATTCGATTTGTTAGTAATGCTGAAAAGTCTTAAGATGATTCAAGGATGAAGACTTTACAGCAGGGCAGCTCAATGGGCAGCAAGATGGTTCTTTTTTTAATTTTGAGTTTAGCTGTTGTACAATCATAAATGCATATGTAGTAACGATATGATATGCCCCTGATCCTAATCCACAATCACCCCCACATCACCCACACCCCAGTCTCTTCTCTTGACTCTTCTATATTTCCCCCTTAACAGGAAAAAATATATATATACACACACACACACACACACACACACACACACATATACATATATACATATATATGTATTTGTGCATTTTGCAGAATTAAATGATTGCATATGTATTATTTGACTTCTGGGGAGTAAAGAGTAAGCTACATTATTGATTCCTCTGCTACATCCCTCTTTATCATTCTTCCTTCTCCCTGTTAGAACACTGGAGTATGAGCTGAACCAGCTTAGGTCTAACTGGGGAGGGTATGTCTTGCTGGTTTTATTCATGATTCATGATATTGATTTGTCTGTCTGACTTTTCAGCAGGAGCTGAGGCAGCTGTTGAAAAAGAGGTAGAGAAAAATGGCAGACACTAAGTTGATCTATGAGACTCATTTGGAAATATTAATCTCTGGAGACTTCTGGAATTTGTTATGAGAAATTCTAGATTTTGTAATTGCTGATAAAATAAACATGATGGCAATAGTGACGGTGGTGACGCTGATATGGCCAGGAAATTTGACTTTTGTTGTTCTTTTGTGTGTAATCCTAATTCCTACTTGGATTTCTTTTAAAGTTTCATTTTTATCACATGGACAATTACTTGTAGTGTTTTATTATGGTCTCCTGGAATATTCAAAAAAAGGCTGGTAGTGGTGAGAGTAATGAGCAGCCCAAATAGTAAAAGGATAGAACTCTTTTCAGGTAGGAAAACAGGTAGCCTGTCCTCTTTTAGAAGTTTTCATGCTCAGGAGTGAAGATACCTCTTTCCATAGCTAATAAATGCTACAATTTTTATTATAAACTCCCTGTTACATGAGTTCCTAGGGTATGGGCCATCTTGACTTTTTAATTATTAATGCATTTTCTCAAGCTTCAATTATATTCTTAATTCCTATCCTGCTAACTGGCAATTTTCTGATAGATTGAGTTTTCATTCTTCCCTATTTCATTAATTGCAGCTTGTCTACCATATAATAATAGAACCTTGAGAACAGTACTTTGCCAACTGCAAAGGTTACCAAATGCTAATGAGCTCTTTTAAATGACTGCTAACTCACTGCAAGACTTTCTAGGGTTCCATATTTCCTTTCATATTTCTTTATTTTTTTTCTAGACATTTTCTCCTGAACAGTATTCCTCAAGATGATCTTAAAGATTCTTAGATAGAAATGATCATGCATGACCATGAAGGAGGGAAGGACTCCTCCTAACATGCCATAATTGGTTGCCTTCATCATTATTGTTACATTCACTTTTTGCCATCATTTTCCTCCCTTATTGCCTTTATTTCTGTAATCAGACATAACTATGTTTATTTCTGTTTTATTTTTCTAATTTGTCAGCAAATATATGGAAATTATATCATAACCAATTATCTATATAAATAACCTGTAATGTCTAAATTTACCAGTTACTATTTTATCTTCACTGTATTTCTTGTAATTTTAATTTAAGTACAATGAAAACAACTTTTGTAAAAGATATTATGAATCCTATCTCCTACCTGGAATACAAATGTAATCATATTTCAACTGTAATCATATTTTATTTTTCCAGTTAATTCCTCAAGATATCCCATCTAGCCTCCCTCAGAATATTCCATTCGTTTTATTAAGAGCTCCATTGTGCATCTCCCCAAGATTACTCAAACATTCTGAGTTTAA
Organism: Aplodontia rufa; assembly: GCA_004027875.1. Classification (NCBI taxonomy): domain Eukaryota; kingdom Metazoa; phylum Chordata; class Mammalia; order Rodentia; family Aplodontiidae; genus Aplodontia; species Aplodontia rufa. The sequence goes on from PVKS010036509.1 coordinate 12,387, forward strand.
CTGAATTCTGAGGTCTTGGTACTATTTGCACATAGGTGGATTGAGAATGAAAGTCTAATCTGACCAGAGGTTGCTGCCCAAGTATCAACGTTATTGTTATAAGCTGTTTGCACAAACGAGAGGGATGCCATTTGCTGCGGTGAATTCATCCTCCTGATCCAGATTTTGGATCTTCTAGATTTGGACAAAAGATTATTGTTCTTCTAGTACACTCTCTCTTGCTCAGCCATTGCTGCTTAAGTGCATCACCACACAGAGGGCTGGATGGGGATGAGCTTATGTTAGAACATGTCCTTCCCCATAGGCTCCCAGATGAGGAAGTTCTCAGGTCACCAATTGCTCAGTCACCAGTGCAGACCATTTTTTCCTTGCTCTGATGCCCTTGGCAGAATTTCTATCAATACATATGATATAGAACCTTAGAAAAGTGAAAAATTTTTAGAAATGCTCATTATTTCACGTTAGTTGTTAGAGTTTCTTTTTCTTCTTCTAAAGAGTAAGAGACAGAGAGAGTGCGAATCAATTTTATTTAGTTTTTCATGTGGCTTTCGTTGCTCTGGTGCTCCATTGAGTACATGGTGCTAGGGTTTGAACCTGCATCCTCACCCATGCCAGACAAGTGCCGTAACCCCTGAGCCACTGTTCTAACCCCAATTGTGAGAGTTTTTAAAATGATACTTATAACAACTTGGTTGGCTCTTTTAATCAAGGTCTTGGATTTGCCATTTGTCCCCTAGAAAATAGGTATAATTTAGAGGCATGGAGGTTTCCTTCAGCTTAGATATTGAGGTAATCAGCTTTCTGTCACTATGACAAACTACTCGTGAAAATAAACTTAATAAAGGAAAAGGTTTATTTTGGCTCACAGTTTCAGAGGTTTCAATCCATGGTCACTTGGCCCTGCTGGTTTGGGTCTATTGTGGCATAGTATATTGGGCAGGAGTATGTGGCAATGGAGGCTGCTTACCTGAAAGCTGTGGGAAGCAAAAGAGACAAAAGGAAGAGACTAGAATGCAAATATCCCTTTCAAAGGCACACCCCCAGGGACCCAGCTTCCAGTAGACCCCACCTCCTAATGTGCTACCACCTGCCAACAGGCCACAGAATTATCATCAAGCCTTTAACACATGGATAGACTTTGGAGGGACATTCCAGATTCACACTACAGCAGATGTCTTTCCTTGGTCATGACCTTTAGTCTAATTAGACATAGGAAATTCATTTGTGAAGTGCAGAGATTAGATTTAAATAGCCCAACCCATTTTAGATATTCCTTTTTTGATTACACCCCTTCTAAAGTAATATATAGTCTCTGTAACTCTCTAATTCAATAAGTTTTTTTAAGTATCTCATTGTTTTACTATTGCATAATAATTAAATAATTTTAAAAATTTAAAAATAGTGTAATATATGATTATAGTTTACATTTTAAGTAGTATAATTAAAAGCTTTGGTGTCCTCAAAATAGCCCTCCAGTTTTTATACTATTCTAGGATAGTAATTATTAGTAGCCCCTGCTGCTCTCAAAATTGCTTTAGTGAAAAAAAAAATAAACCGTAGCATCCACTCCCCACAAAAAAAACAAAAATTGCTTTTGTGTGGATAATAAATTGTATTGTTATTGTAATTATTTTATTGTTTAAATTCAATCTTAATAATAGTTATATAAAATTACATTTTATCTTTTATCCATTTAGCAAAAGATATTTTCTATTTAATTTTTGAAAATTAATTATGTAACTAAAAGCATTATTAAGGGACCAGAAATTTAAAATCATATTTAACACATTTAGTGGGTAACTAAGTATACCTTAAAATGTAGATATAAATGTAACTACATATGGCAACATCAGCAAAAATTTTTATTTTATCATTTTGAACATTTTTGCACTTTTCTCTTAGAAACATGCAGTGTGGGGCTGGAGTGGTAGCTCAGTGGTTCCAGTGCTTGGCTGGCATGCATGAGGATGCAGGTTCAAACCCCAGCACCATGTGCTCAATGAAGCGTTGGAGCAGCGAAGGCCATATGAAAACTTAAATAAAATTGTTCCCTCTCTCTTTAAAAAAAAAAAAAACATGCAGTGTTTGTTCTACACGATTTTCATGTGTTTGTTCCTAGAATTTGAGTTGAGAGAAAAGAATTATTTTTCCCTGCTATCTTTTTAAATAAAACATTTGTTCTGATGATCTTTAATTCTTTTAGAAAGTAAAACAAATTTCATATTATTCTTAAAATGCTTTCCTTTGTATCTCTATTTTTCATAAAACTACAGATTCCATGATGTGCTGTATAAATATTTTGATTAGTTTCAAACAGTTTGTGAATTTGGTAAAGAGAATTTAGGGAAATATATAGAACTTTTAAAAATATTCCTTGTAAATGTGTATTTCAACATCAGTGTTCTTCCATGCATTGCAGACAAAATTTTTATTTATTTATTTATTCATTCATTCATTCATTTAGTATTGGGGGTTTAACCCATGGGTGCTTTACCCTTGAATCACATCCTCAGTGCATTTTTATGTTTTATTTTGAGACAGGATCTCACTAAGTTGCTTAGGGCCTCACTACGTTGCTGAGACTAGCTTTGAATTTGTGAACCTCCTGCTTTAGCCTGCCAAGTTGCTGGGATTACAGGCATGTGCCACCATGCCTGGCTCCACAGATATAAATTAAACTATAAATAAGAACAGAAACTATTTGAAACTGCAGAATGGTCAAAAGCATCTGTGGATGGGTGGTCCAACCCACAGGATGCTAAGCTGGCTCATGTGGCATTCTCCAGGAGACAGAGTTTATTCTCACTGCTCCTAGTCACAGGCCCTTGTGGCAGGGCATCCACCACACTGGCTCAGATGCTGGCTGCTCCAGAATCTACTGCAGCTGTGTTTTACGACAGCAGTCTCTGTAAAAGCATTGCTCTATGGGCACAGTTTTCTCTAGCATAGTTGCTGTCATCAAAGCCACTTTGGCCTTGAGAAGGAGGAGACAATTTCCCTGGACCTGTGCATACCATACTTTTAATTTTGTTTCCCAAAGCAGAGGCTAGGAACTATTTTCAACATTTTAAGATTTTAAAGATTTTGAGCATTTTTAGGATTGTGGTAAAGGAAGTAGAGCCTATTTAGAGCATCTTGAAATTGCTGCCTCTGTACCAGATTCTTTTGTAATTCCTTATGGTGCAAGTCCTTGCTTCACTCTTGCCAGACAGGGACGGCTTACCTTCTGCTTGGTCACTAACATCTCTGTTTTAGTATTCAGGTTTCAGTGTTTTAAAATAAGTCCCTAATGTAGAAAAGGAAAAGTGTGCTTTGTTCTCAGGGAATGAGATCTATTCCCCCAAGCCATCACTTTTTCCTTCATGATTGACCTCTTGGTGGGATGGGTGACAACAGATATGGCCACTTTTCTTCCAGGGAAACTTCATCCCCACCCATTGCAGTATATTAAGACTGTGGCTATATTCTGTGTATAAATTTCACAAAACAATGTGGCTTTAAAAAATACCACTTTTGAGATGCTGATAACTCAGTCCAGATGAGGCTTGTTCAAACCCAGTTTAGTCTGTTTTCATTAAGAGTCAAACTGTTTAGGGATTTAGTTTTACCCATGTTAACTTTAATAATAGTAGGTACCCAGGACATGAGTTAATCACCCCAAACATTTGGGGTTTTTCCAGTGTTATGTTGCCAAAATCCATTTTGGTTATATTTAAAAGCTATTTTCATGTCGTTTTGTGGTAGAATGTAAATTTGGTTAAAGTCTTGTGAGATTTACTTTTATAATCTTCAAACTGTGATGCACTTTTTTCTTTTTCTTTTTTTTATGGAATGTGCCATCTGATGAATTTTTCAGGACCTAGATCTCCAGTAGAAAGCAAAGAATCGCAGAATTCATCTACTTCATCCTGCTGCTGATACTTAACTTTCTTCTACAACATCCCTGCCAAGGTGAGCTCTTGTGTTGCTCAAGGTCAATGAATATAAATGCAGGGGACATTCAGGGGTCTCAGGGGGAATGTGTGAGTTCAAGGTGTGGCGGGCGGCACCCGGGGGCCCATGCCACGCACGCAGTTTTAAGATGGCAGCTGGCCAAACCAAGTCAGCTGACCTCGTGCTGTTCCTGGTTCGTATGCTTGCAATATCTGACCACCTAGAGACAACCAATAGGAGCCAGCAGTAGAGTTTTCTTCCTCGTAGCAACAACCTGCTGATTGGGTTACCTTTGATATGTAAGAGGTGCAACTTCCTGAATAAAGAAAGCGCGCGTGAGAGATCTTAGCAAGCAACAAGCGTGTATACGTCGTTATTGCTGCTTTGCTGGTCGAACTCAGCAAATGGTGGCCCGTACAGGGAATTAGTGAAAACCAATTGTAAGTATTATGGCAAGTTGAAATTTAATTAGCAGACCCTGTTTGAACAGGAGTAGGGACCTCGAGGTAAACGGAAGAGTCTCCCTGAGAGACTAAACGGAAGAGTCCTCTTGAGGGACTAAACGGAAGAGTCCTCCTGAGGCACTAAACGGAAGAGTCCTCTTGAGGGACTAAACGGAAGAGTCCTCCCGAAGGACTAAGCAAGTGGCTGCAAGACAGCGTCGGACGTCCTTTAGTAGACGAATTTGTGTCAAGTTGTAAGTCTTTGTGTGTTTGTGGTATTGTTGTGTATTTGGTTTCTGTGTGTTTTGTGATAGCTATCTTGGAAGGGCTTAAGGTTAATAACGGGATCAGAAATATCACGGGTCAGAATGGAACGGCCTCTTAAGGAGCTGTTAAAAAAGAATGGGACGCCTCTAAAAACGGCCACCGCCCAAGCGTTCCTCAAAACGGTTGGGAAATGCTGTCCCTGGTTCTTGGAAGAGGGGCTCCTGAATATCCCTCAATGGGAGCATTTGGGAGAGGAGTTACGTAAGAACAATGAAAAGAATCCTATCCCCGTAGGGACCTTGCCTATATGGTCTTTAGTACGCTCCTGTTTGGATTCAAAGCGCTCCGATATGAGGGAACAATTTAGGGAGGGTGCACAGTCTCTTGAAGAGATAAAAGAGGAATTAAGCCAAGCCTCAGAAAGGGGAGATGAGTCATCAGACTCAGAGACAGAAAGTGATACTGAACCAGAGAGGTCTGGGGAGGATCTGGAGAAGCGGTTTTCTCAGCTCCATTTAACTTCATCTGTGCCACCAGCTTCTAATCTGGAGCCATGTGGAGGTGCTTGCTCATGCTATGCTGGGAAAACCACTCGTACTCGTTGGGATGAAGTAGAGTCTCGATCCTTCTTTCTGTTATTGGAGGATCAAAACCAGCAAAGATACCACCAGCCCCTCGATATAAAACTTGTTAAACAGTTGAAAGAAGCAGTTATGACTTATGGAGTACAAGCAGCATTTACTCTTTCCATTCTGGACTCCATAGGTAGTTATAACCTCACTCCTTTAGATTGGGGTAATCTAGCAAGGGCTTGTCTTTCTGGAGGGCAATATTTGCTATGGAAAGTAGCTAATCAGGAACTTTGTTTAGATACAACTCAAGTCCAATCTGGGGATCTCCCCCGCCTCAGGGCATTTTCTCTTTTTGGCTCGGCCCTATTGCCTGCTAAAGGTGGGTCACCTTCTCTCCCGCCCTCACCACATACCACATCCGCCTCTGACCCTCGGGGCAGCCACCCTGCCCCATGGTATCCATGGGAGCCTGGGGGCTAAAGTGATGGCTGAAAGGTTACAAGGCTCACAGCTCTTGCCTGAAGTGCATTACAGGACATTAAGGATTGTTTCTTTTCAATTCCCCTCCACCCAGAAGATATGGAAAAGTTTGCCTTTTCCCTCCCTTCTCTTAATTTTAAAGGACGCCCACTAATTCAGACAGGAGCTTCATTCTCAAGTTAATGCCAGGTTCACTACCAGCCTGCATAACCCAAAAATGCCCTAAAAAAAAAAACACCTCATTCTATCATTTTGCAGCTTAGCTCCTTTGTAAAAGGGAAGGAGATACCAACTAATTATCTGCTTGACAGCCATCTTTTGCAATGCAAATTACAGGAGCTAACGCGCCTAAACCGGTTTGAGAGAAAAAAAAAAGAAAGAAAAAAATGTTACTTTTAAATTCAAGCGGCTGAGAGGCCTAAGCTGCTCCAAGTTAATTCCTAAGGAGTTTTCTCTTCATTTGGACACAAAAAGGAGATTGGAAAGATCTCATATAGGTTTTCTTTATTCTTTAAAAACAACTTCCTGAGGATTTCGCCTGCTCTCATTCCTTCAATGCTCAGACTAACTCTAATTCTGGTATTAAAGATGTATGCATGCTCTTTTACTAGAATGGATGTGGCCATTTCATTTTTTGGATCTTAAGCTCAGTTTTGCTGGTGAATTCACCTATTTCGTGCACCTGCAGGTATTTTTCAACAGTCTTATTTTATCTAACTAAAGTTTTTTTAAATTATGGTTTTTACTGCTATCTTTATTCAAAAGGTCAATTATTGCAAGGTTCTAAAATCTGTTTCCTGTTGGTTTGTGTGTGTGTGTGTGTGTGTGTGTGTTCGCACCTGTCCTATGTGTTTGTACATGTATATGTATTTTCAATGTGGTACCAAATTAGCTTATAAATGAGTGCTCATAAATTTAAAAAAAATGGATCCAAATGACTTTTAATTCATGTGACTTAAGCATTTAAAAAGAGGTTCAATCTAAATCATTTAGACATAAGAATAAAGAAATATTTAAGAGTACTAACTTACATATTTGTTTTCTAGGTGGTCAACCAATAGAATGTTCTATAAATGTTTAGAGTGTTTCTATAAGATAACATACATTTGGGTTTATTAAATGTGCTTTTATAGATTGAAAACTAAAAAGATAATTTAAGATTGCTTTAATCTGGGTCTTCACTAAAACAAAGCAAGGTTATTAAGAACTAAAATTCT
>PVKS010036510.1:0-19234 GCA_004027875.1 Aplodontia rufa
TGCAACTGTTCTTTATCACTTGTGAGACTGCAAACTACCCTAGACTACTGAAGCTAAAGATATGCAAATCCTGAAACAGCAACATCACTCCTGGTATACACCTCCAAAAAGGGTGATTGCTTTCTTTCTCAGTCTCTCTCTCTCTTTTTTTTCTTACTAAAAGGATGCTCAAGAAAGTTCATGGTAGGGGCTGGAGGGGCGGTTCAGTGGTTATAGTGCTTTGCCTGGCATGCACGAGGATTCAGGTTCGAACCCCAGCACCACGTGCATAATGAAGTGTTGGAGCAACAAAAGCCACATGAAAAACTAAATAAAACTGATTCTCTGTCTGTCTGTCTGTCTGTCTCTCTCTCTTTCTCTCACTGTCCCTCTCTCTTAAAAAAAAAATGTAACCACCATTCAGATCAAAGCAGAGAACATTCCTTGCTCCTCAGGAAACTCCCTCATGTGCCACCCACCACCTCTGTCATTGTCAACTACTTTTGTTCTTTTTTTTTTTTTTTTAAAGAATTGCTACCTGGTTTGCAAAGATTTTTTTAAAATTTTTTTTAAAGAGAGAAGGATAGTGAGAGAGAGAGAGAGAGAGACAGAATCAATTTTTATTGAATTTTTTCACATGGCTTTCATTGATTGCTCTGACAGTTGTGTACGTGGGTTGCTGGGGTTTGAACCCATGTCCTTGAGCATGCCAGGCAAGCACCATAACCACCGAGCCATCGATCCAGCCCCTTTTGTTCTTTTTTTGAACATATAAATGGTTCATGGAGGATATGTGCTTTTATGTCTGACGACTTCACATTATGTCTAAATTCATCCACGTAGCTGCGTGTAGCATTAGTCCGTTCTAGCCTGTCTATTGTTTATGGATAATTAGGTCTTTTCTACTTTGGATGATTAGGCTACCAGGTCAAGAGCCTGGGAACAAGGTGGCTGGGTCCCTGTCTCAGGGTCTCTCAAATCTGCAATCAAGTAATTATCTGGAAATTCGACTGGGGAAGAATTCACTCCCAAGCTCACTCTTGGTGAGTTTCTTTGGGGTTGTATAAGGGAGAGCCCCAGCTTCCTGATGGCTGGTAGCTGGAGACTGCCCTTAGTTCCTTGCCAGGTGGCCTTCTCCAATGTGGCCGCTTAGTTCATGAAGCCAGCAGTGAGAGTCTCCAACTCCAATCTTATACAGCATAACATAGTCACAGCAGTGACATTCTGACACCTTTGACATATTCTGTGACGAGGTGCAAATCACAGATTCTGTGAGCTTTCAGGAGGAAGGGGTCCCATGAAGGCACAAACACTAGTTGATGACCATTGGTGATCATCTTAGCAATCGTCTAACACACACATACACACGCGTGCACACCCACACTGATCCAACTGTACGTGTCAGATTTATGAGCCTCACAATATCTAAGCGATAACTCAATAAAACATCCTACGGCTAAGAGAAATAAAGTAATTTGTTCTAAGACTCACAGCTAGCTACTAAGTAGCAGAGTTGGGATTATAATTTAGCTTTGTCTGCTACCCAGACTTATGTTCTTATTCTGAAGACTGAATGAACATATAAGTAAAGCCCAAAGTATAGTCTGGGTTACAGAATGGTAGCTACCACAGTGTGACAAGCCAGTTCAGTTTTATTACTTGTACACAGTCCCAGTTTCATTCTGAAGCATGCTGAGGGAACAGTTTGTATATTTCAATGCAATAAATCAAGAAGGTGCCAAAACCCTAGTGTTTCTTCCTAAAGACTATTCCAAGTGACCTCAGTCACATGGATGCCTCTCCCATTGTTTTCTTAAACCCCCAAGAATACAATTCCATCGTGATTTTCCAGCACATCTATTTATTTGTCCTCCCTTGCTGCCCAGGTCCAAAGGTTTGCTGTGAATAGTCCTTAGTAAATATTCTGATCTGTGTCGTAACTCTGTAAGATTACTGGTAATATAATTGTCCCCTTATAATTGTTCCTCGCTATTCAAAGGCTACTGAGAAGGCAATGGTGAACCACCTTGTTCTCTCCCATCTGTTCATTTGAGTGTTTGAAGTAGATGGGGGGAAAAAAGAACTTGATTTTTACCTTGGGTAACTTGGGTTTTAAAATGGAAGCTTTTGGGGCTGGAGCGGTGGCTCAGCATTAGAGCTCTTGCGTGGCATGTGCTAGGACCTGGGTTCAAACCCCATACACAACTAAGTGTTGAAAGAACAACAATAAGAACAATAAAACAGATGAAAAATAAAATGGAAGCATTGGGTCAGGCGTGAAATTCCAAACAGGTCACATGATTCATCTTCAATGATAGTCATGGGCCCTAGTGATTGTTAGGGGTTTGCTCAGAATTTTGGAGTTGAAATGAATTATTGTTTTAATATGAATTATAAAAATCAGCCAAAAAGAATTGGCAACATGCCTAGATTATTAGATCCTTGATTTCAGGAACTGGCTTTTACTTTTTTACTTTATGTCTTACTTGTAGCCTTCAAGTAATAACACGCTTTCCAGCATATCACGTTAACTAATAGTGTATTATTATTATTATTGATTGTTTTATTCACATAGTACTCACCATGGACCTAGTATATCATAGAGATCCCAAAGTAAATAAACTTTAAAAAATGCACAGCTATTAAGAAGCACATAATCATTTTGGTGCAAAACAAAGGTGTGTGTCAAGTCTTACGGGATCAGTGGACGTGAAGTTTTTTTTATTGCTACCAAGGGAAGGGGTCAAAGAAATTAACTTGAGTCTTTAAAATTGACCCTGGAGATCAAAGCAAACCTGGGCCTGGGTGCGTGTGTACATCTGCAGCTGTTTCCATCGTCTCCTCTGTGTGTCAGGCAAGTCTGGACGGTCACCATAATGAAGGATAGGTATTTTATTCCTACATTACAGATGAAGAAATGAGGGTCACAAGCAGCTTTATCAAGGCCTCACAGTTAGTGAAAGGGGAAAGAAGGGTTCTGTCTGAAATCTGTCTGCCTTTAAAGCCAATGCTCCCTCCTCAAGGGCAGAGATTCTCACCTTGAATGGAATTAAGTGTATAATACTATGTAAGGATGAAGGGGTTCAAATGATTAAAAAAACTGTTAGATGAGGATGTTTATCATGAAAATTTAATACAGAATTCAAGATTTTGGAAGTTACTTAGTTAAAGCAAAGAGAACTAATGCTTTTAGAGAATTGTTTTGGAAAAGTCCTCGTCTTTGCCGGGCCAGGTACATGTGAACCATAGATTCATAATGTAAAAGAGGGATTGGCAGAGGGTCTGTGTTAGTCAGCTTTCTGTCACTGTGACAAAATACTACAGATAGTCAACTTTTAAGGAGGAAAGGTGTATTTTGGCCCATATTTTCAGAGGTTTTGTGCATATTCTGGCCTACAGATCAGAGGCTAGGGACAACCTTCTGCTCCTCCTTCTCCTTCTCCTCCTCCTCCTTTCTCCTCCTCCTCCTCCTCCTCCTCCTCCTCCTCTTCTTCTTCTTCTTTCTTCTTCCTCTTCCTCTTCCTCTTCCTCTTCTTCTTTTGTACTATGGATTCAACCCAAGAGCACCTAACCACTGAGCCACAGTCCTAGCCCTTTTTCTATTTTATTTTGAGACCAGGTCTCATTAACTTGCTGAGGGCCTTTCTAAGTTGCTGAGGCTGGCTTTGAACTTGGGGTTCTCCTGCCTCAGCCTCCTGAGCTGCTAGGATTACAGGTGTGCATTTCTGTACCCGGAGATAATTTGTTTTTGTTTTTAAAGAGAGAGAAAGAGAGAGAATCAATTTTATTTATTTTTCCATTTGGTTTTCATTTTTCCTCTACTTAGTTGTATAATGTGGTGCTGAGGTTCAGACCTGGGTCCTCATACATGCCAGGCAAGCGCTCCACTACTGAGCCACTGCTCCAGCCCTGACAACTTATTTTTAATTGTGGTAAAATACATGTAACATAAGACTTACCATCTTAAGCATTTTTTTTTTAAAGAAAGAAGGACAGTGAGAGAGAGAGGGAGAGGCAGAGAGAATCAATTTTTATTGAGCTTTTCACATGGCCTTCGTTGCTCTGTCACTTAGTTGTGTACGTGGGTGCTGGGGTTTGAACCCATGTAGTTGCACATGCCAAGCAAGCGCCGTAACCACCAAGCCATGGCTCCAGCCCCTTAAGCATTTTTAAGTATACAGTTGGTGGCATTATGTACATTCACATTGTTGTACAACCACCAACACCATCCATCTCCAAGATTTTTCATCTTGCAAAATTGGATCTCTGTACCCTTACACAACTCCCCATTTCTCCCTCCTTTCACCCCTGGCAATGCCCAACTTACTTTTGGTCTGTGAATTTGAGTATAGTATTATCTTTCTGTATATGGTTTTATTTCACTCAGTGTAGTGTTTTCAAGCTCATCCAGGTTGCAAGTTGGAACTAACTTTATTTTTAAGGCTGACTAATATTCCTGTGTATGCATACACCACATTTTCTTTAGCCTTGCATTCATCTATAAACACATGAGTTGCTTCCACCCCATGGCTATTGTGCATAATTCTGCTGTTATTACAGTGTGTAGATATCTGTCTGCATTCCTGTTTTCAATTATTTTTGGCATAGCCTCAGAAGTGGAATTGCTAGATTCATAGAGTGATTCTAATCTTCATTTTTTGAGGACTCACCATACTATTTTCATAGAAACTGTGAGTACAACATTGTACCCAGTCATCATCCTTTCTTTTCCGTGGCTGCCCTCCCCATCTATGTTCCCTCCCAGCCCTGGTGTGAAAGCATCCCTATCTCTGAGCAGGTGGTTCACCTCTGCAGATGGTTTGCTGGAACTAACTCTTAGCACGTCCCTTCCGTGCTCTCCAGAACCATGGTCTTGACAGCCTTTCCTGGGCTGTTCTTCTTTCTGCCCAAAATATCTGGTCCTTCCCTACCCTCCCTCAAATAGACATTTATGTGTTGAGATAATCGGATAAATGCCAAGCATTATTTTATCATTCCAGGAGCTTCGAATTAGATATTTGCTCTAAAGCAACCACAGAATAAAAGATGGCCAACCCACCTTCTCCGTTCTAATCAAGGACAGCCAGCATTTATTGAACATATGACCATGTGCTTGCACTGAGCTAGGACTTTATATACATTATCATACTTATTCTCCACCACAGTACATACAGATGAGGAACTGGTCATAGTGAGGTTAAGGAATTTTCCTGAAACCACAGAGCTAGAGAGCAGAAGAAGCTTCCCATCTTGGGGTTTGCTCTATGCTCCAGGGGCAGTTGTGGTTCAACTAACCCCTTTCCTATCTTTCAAAAGACGTAACGCTGGAGACTGATAGATGAGGATAAAAACGTCAGCAATGTTACTGATAAAATCACACATAGCATGTGTGTATAATCCTTGCTGATAATCTTTGAGTATCCCTGCTGCCAGGTCTCGATATCAAGGTCCTCGCCCCATAGTGAAAGCCTGGTCTGTGAGGTCCAGACACTGACCCCAAAGGTCCATGTGGAGAGATTTTAAAAAAAGAGTGAACCTTTTGTGCGATGAATACGCTAATAGATTAAGTTGGTTCTATCATTGTAGAATGACTAATGGATTTCTTCCGCTAGTCACAAGCGGAGGTCAGAATTACTTTGTGGAAGGTACTCAAAGAAAAAACCTAAAATGTGAAGAAAGGAATTTCCCTTCTTCCCTGGTCCCTGTTGAGAAAGCCCTGCTGAATTAGGAGGGTGAGGGCTTTCATCAGACTCAATACAACAATGCTTCTCCAGAAGTTTGGGGAGGGGAACTCAGCTCTGCTTTCTTCATGGTGTTTAAAAACAGGAGCAGGAAATCAAATCCTGTCTCCATCACTTACTAGCTGTGTAGCTTTAGATAATTCATTCAACCTCTCTGAACTTCATTTTTGCTATCTATAAAATGAGAATAATAAAAATACCTCAAGAGTTCTTTTAAGGCTTTAAGATAATGAATGTAAAGCACAGAGGATATTAAGAACTCAGTGAGTATCAAGAGGAAGATAGAGTCTCATTTCGGAGATTCTATTATGCGAGGGAAAAAAAAAACATTAGATTTGGTGAAAGGTTCTCTCCCTGGACATTCTCCTGCAGAAAGTATCAGTGGTGTACTGATGAATCTTGGATGTAAGTTTTTAATTGGGTACGGTTAGAGTCCTGGATGCTAGTTCCAGTAGGGTACCAGCAGATCAGCAGACAGGAAAAAAAAAGGCCAAGAGTTCCTGGGAGGTTTGCATTTATGGAGAACAACAGAATGCAGATGTCAGCTTTGTGGAACTGAGTGATGGCCAGACATGTGGGTAGAGAGAATGGCCTCTATTGAAGACACAGGGTTTTTTTTTTTTTAGTTAAAAGTCACTTAAATCCTTAGATTCCTTGTAGAATGATGAAAATGGAAAGAAAAGAAATCTCTGGATATCTGGTCTTGATCTCTCATTTAACAGATTAAAGGCATAAGAATTAGAATTATGTGATGATTTACTGTCTTGGTGCTTGTAGCTAATGATGGAGCTAGGGTTAGTGCACAGCCTCTGCATTAAATTAATGATTTTTCTCTTGAACCATCCTGCCTTCCTCTAACAAGTTCAAAATCTGAACCCAGAAATAAGTTTTATCGCAGGAGTTCATGGAGCTCCCACTGAAACCCTGAAAAATGCTTGTTTATTTTAAAGGACAAAAACGAACAATTATCAAATATTAATTATATATTAAGATAATACCAAGAGGGCTGGAGCTGTGGCTCGGTGGTTATGGCTCTTGCCCGGCATGCGCAAGTACATGGGTTCAAACCCCAGCACCCACGTACACAACTGTCAGAGCATAGAAAGCCATGTGAAAAACTCAATAAAAATTGATTCTCTGTCTCTCTCACTGTCCTTCTCTCTCTCTCTCTCTCTCTCTTTAAAAAAAGATAATACCAAGAAATTCTGGTTTAAGAGTATATGCATATCATATTGTTACTCTATATCCATTTATGATTGTACAATAACTTCACTCCTTAATAAAAAATGTTAGAGGCTGGAGCAGTGGCTCAGCGGTTATGGTGCTTGCCTGGCATGTGCAGGGACCCAAGTTCAAACCCCAGCACCACATACACAACCAAGTGTCAGAGCAACAAAGGCCACATGAAAAACTAAATAAAATTGATTTTCTCTCTCTCTCTCTCTTTCTCACTGTCCCTCTCTCTTAAAAAAAATTAAAAAAGGTGATACCAAGAGTCTTCTAACCAATGAAGAAGGGGAGCTACCATTGTCTACTTCACATTGAAGAGGAAGCTTAAACTTACCTTGCTGAGGACTTGCCTAGGGTCACATTGGGTACTAGAGGTAGGATACTTTTAATTGAAGTCTGTATGATTCTACAGAAATCACTCATTTGAGGGTCGGGTCTATTTTTCCCAAACACTTGGTTTCAAATATAATGCTTTCTTCACTAAAAAAATAAAAAAAATAAATAAATAAAGCATTGTTTATAAATATTAATAGTGGTTTCCAAGCAGGCAGAAAAAAATATTTTGAAACACAGATGTTTTTAAAAGAAAAATCAATACCTGCTGCTCAGATTTAAGGCAATTCTAAAGAGATAATAAAAAAACTCTCAAATTAGCCCTTCATACTCTCTCTTAACAACCTTAGATTTCATTTATGAGGGTTTCATGCAGATTGTTAGTTACATAAAGTAGAAATAAAATGGAATTTCAACGATACTAGTCTCTCAGGATATGTCTCTAAAATTTTACATAGTTTATTTGTTTAGGAAAGAGGGAGTGAGAGAAAGAATCAGTTTTATTTATTTTTCCATCTGGCCTTTGTTTCTCCGACACTTAGTTGTGTATGTAATGCTGGGACTCAAACCTGGGTCCTCGACTAAGCCAGGCAAGTGCTCCAACATCTTAGCCACCAGTGCTCCAGCGTGCCCCATAATTTATTTTTATGATTTTTTTTCTGCTTTAAACATACATGGTCATTGTCAAAAATTGGGGGAAGTCAAAGAATAAAATAAAATCTATTCATATTTCTACCACCTAGTGTGATATTACCATTAGTATTTTGGTTGTGTTTTAATAGACTATTTTTTAGAGCAGTTTTAGAAAACTGAGTGGGAATTGGTGTTCTGATACACTCTTCCTCATACCCCCTCCCTCCGTACGGTTTCTTGTATTGTTAACATATTAACATTCAACCCATGAGCCAATACTGATATGATGAACTACAGACCATAGTTCATAAGAGGTTCACTCTATGTTGTGTATATATAATGGATTTTGACAAGTGTACTGAAGGAGGCTGGGGAAGGGGTTTTCGGACCCTGCCCCTAATTTTGGTGACAATGTCACATTGAATTAGCTAAACTGGTTTCTGTCAGCTAAATCTTTGCCAGGGTGTATCCAAGATTTGCACAGAGGTTGGCTTGCACAGAGGTTAGCTTACACAGAGGTTGACTGTGGTTTGCAGCTTCCTCTGGGCCTGAGGAGCTCTGTGCTGTGCTTATCTTACAAGGGTTTAAGTAATGGGATGAGCCTTCACCCCAGAGAAAAACACCCTGTGCAGAAGATGTTATTTCTGCTCTCTTTGGTAAAAACTGTGAAACTGCTGTCTGGCTTGTCAAAATGAGAAAAAAAAATTAAATATTTTGTAACCTCCCATGGTCACTGAATTTAAAACTGTAAAAATTTTCAAGCTGGAGGTCCCAAATTTGTGACACTTAAGGTTCCCCTGGGACCAAACTGCAAAGCTTTGAATTAAACTGCTTCCTGGATTTCTTCTGGTGTCTGCCTCATCTGTCCCTGCAACAGGACAATGACATATAGCCACCATTACAGTATCACACAGATTAATGCTTTCAAAATTAAAAAAGTATACATAAAATTAATTTTGACTTTTCATTGCACAATATGGTACTTTAAACGTGCAGTTCATTTAAAACGTGTGGATATTGTTTTTCAATTATAAAAGTAACACATGTTTATAATAATCGTGCTTGCACATTTGTAACCAAAGGAATCTTCTAAAAAAATTACACTTTTAAAAAGAATGCACTTATTTTTATGAATTCCATTAGTTGTGTAACAGGAAATAATCATGGGACACTTGGGGCACAGAGCCTGGCCCACAAGGGTCCCCTCTGTGCTTTTCTTGTGAATCACTGATTAGGCCTTGAGCCAAATACGAAAGGTGCTGGTCCTTTGAGTGAGTTCAGATTCCCCAAGCCCTGGGGAAACCGGTAGGTTGACGCATCCCCACCACGAGTTAGTTCCCTTTACTCCTAAAGCAAGCCCAGCCTTTGCCTGGCGGGAACTCCAGGCAGAAGTGGGGCGGGGAGCAGGGTCGTTGCCCGGGCGACGCGGTGGCTTCTCCCGCCCCGGGAGGACCCTGGGGTTCACTAGGGGTGGGAGTAGGAGAGGAACCCGGCTGGGCGGGGGCCGTTTGTGAGCGCTGTATAGGGGAGTGGATGGGAAGGATGGCCGAGAGTTGTGCTAGGTAGGGGCCGTTGTAACTGGGGGAACAGGGATTGAGTCTGGAGCGAGTGAGAGAGAGAGGATCGGGGAGTGGCCAGGGGTAACTTTTGGGGCCGGGTGGGTGACGTGAGAGTGGGGAGGATAGCGGGATTGAGCGGCTGGCGAGATAGGAGTTGGTGAAGAGCCGGTGAATGGTGCGGAGGGCGGGCCTGGGGTTGGGGGGGAGCGGAAAACCACGCCTCGGGGCGTGGCCAGGGATAAAGGCGTGGCCAGAGAAGTAGGCGGATGAGCCGTAAGAGGCGTGGCCTAAGGTGAGCCGGAGGGCGTGTGTGTGGCCGGAGGCGTGGCCTGAGGTGAGCCGGCGGGGCGTGTCTGTGGCCGGAGGCGTGGACTGGGGCTGGTCGGGGGCGTGGCCGGGGGGAGCTAGACCGCGGGCGTGGCTCTGGGGAGCCGGCGTCTGCCCGCGGGCGGAGACTGCAAGGCGCTTTCGTTCGCGGTCGCTCTACCCGCCTCCAGCCCCGAGGCCGCGCGGGAGAGAACCCGGCGAGCTCGGGGCTCCGCTGGCCCTGGAACAGTCCCTGGGGCACGGGGACGTCTCGAATGCGCTGGTTTTGGAGGTTCCGTGGAATGGAGACCGATTGAGGTGAGGCTGCATCGGATTTGCTCTTCTGATGAGGGGCGCTGGTTGTTGGCTGGGCACCCGGGGAGTAATTATACCCCAGTGGCTTCAGGGTGACCTGCACCCAACTCGTGCACCCGGTTCGTGGGCCCTGCCCAGGCTGCTCACCTTTTGGGCTGCTGCTTGGCTCCTGTAGGTAGTAGTTACTTGGCGCCCTCCGGCTTTCGCAGCAGCACTGCCTCCGGGTAAGGCGTGCGTGTGTTCTTGCTAGAGGCGGGCTCCAGCCCGACCCGTCCAGGGATTATCCTGAAACTTTACCCCGCGCTCCCTGCTCACCCGGCGGGGCCTGAGGGGTTGTGTCGGGAGAACGGACAAAGGTTGGATAAGCCCTTGGCTGCTAGTGACCCCTTCAACTCTCTGCTCCCCCCAGCGGCACGTCCTGTGCATCCAGGGGACCGGGAGGGGACGCGGTTGGAGATTTGGCTTAGCAAGTTTTTCCCCAGTTCCCTGCTGCGGCTCATTCCGGTGTAAAGACTTTTTTGGGACCTGAAGTCTGTCCTCACTTGACTGAAGGGAGTGAGTTGGCAGAGTTGGTTTGGCTCCATTTCTGTTCAGGAGGTGGGGGAATTGTTGCACTAGACCCAGGAAGGTAAAAACCAGCGCTGCTGCCAACATCAGGGGGAACTCAGGTGACCTGTGCTGGCGGGCCACCCAACTGACTGTGCAGTTACAGAACCCGAGTTCTCCACCTCCAAGTGCAAAAAAATAAACCAGATCCAAGCAAGCAAGCAAGCAAGTCTGAGTTAGTTGCTTCCCAGCATTGGATAATTAATTATGTTGATAAACAAAATAATTGAATTTATTCAGCATTCGTTACCATGGTTTCCCAAGTCGTATATTATCCATCCTTCCTTCCCCTCTACCGTGTTCTCCGCACCTTACCTCATTTTCTGCTGTCTAGTATTTTTTTCCCTATTAACCCCTCCAGATCTCCCAGTTCATGATCCTCCTTTATTCTACTTGGTAGCAGGCACAGAAATTTCATCCCATTTTCTTTCTTTTTTTGTTTCCACTTTGTTGTCTTTTCCCACCTTTCTTAAATGCCCAGTTTTTTTCAGTCCCCCTCCCCCATCTTTTAAACTTCCTCACTGCATTGTTCTCTGGGTGCCTGTTAATTATGCACCCCACCATGTGCTGCTGAACCTTGTTCTCTGCCCCTCCCCCATGCGCAGCACTTTACATGACTGTTTCTTCTTATCCAATATTTTAATTTGCATCTACCTCCTTTGGCTCTCTAATTTGCCATCCTCCCACCCCCCAGCCCCCAGTTTATGATCTCCTTTTTTATTTGTGCTCCTCTGCTTTTGTGGGTGTCCCATCCTATCCCCTCCACCCCATTTTCCACAGGCACTTTCTTCCATTTTACCTGCTGCTTCCCACAAGTGCTTTCTCTCCACTGGCCACTGTCCTGCCTGTTACCCTTGCTCAACTGGTCTCTGGTCCTTCTGTTGTACTTTTTTCACAGTCCCTCAGGATACCTAGGTTCCTTTTCCTCCTTTCCATTCAGCATTCTATTACCTTGCAAACGTCTTTATTTCAAAATGTCTAGAAGTGTCAGGAGGAGGACCAGGGAGCCAGCTGCATTTCCCAGGAGTGCCCTACATCTCAGGACTTCCCCTTCTGTTTCTGTTTATTTATTTATTTTTTTAACAGAAGCAAAATAGTACATGTAGTTCTTGAATGGTGTTAGTATTGACATCAATATGATTATTAGGCAGCATTTATTGAATACTTATTGTGTTCTGTGGGGATCCTGAGGGACATTTAAAATCTTCACATCCCAGTAATGTAGAATTTACTACTCTTCCTGTTTTATTGATGGGAAAAGGGGGGCTTGGAGCAGGTAAGTAACAGACTGGGTTGCTTATGGCTGTGCAGTGGTAGAAACCCTCTTCTTCAGGTGCGTAGTGTCTGTGCCATAGGAGTGACCCCATGAACTCAAAGTCAAGCATGCCTGGAGTTCAGCCTTAGAAATGAGGTCATTATTTGACATGTTTCATTTAGTCTGCACTGTACCCTGGTTGAGGACAAATTCTAGGCTTGTAGGACCATGCTAGAGGAATGCCTGGTGTTCTTCAGAAGGCCTAAGGACAGAGCCTGGGATATCAGTTCATCTGTGCCTTCTGCCTGTTTTCCCTCTTTACCACAGGAAGCCAGAAAGAAAAAAATGACATAAAAGAGATCATCGTTAACCATCTCCTCCTGTGTGTTGAAAGTTGGGTTTCACTTTAGCTGGATGGACCTTGGGGACCCTGGGAACTGTAATTTTATGATACTTGCTTATTTCTATTTGATTATGTAATTGCGAAGCCTTGATCAAACATTTCCTTGATAGTCTTAACCCTCCTAAGATATGGAGGCAAGTTTTTCTACTTTTATAGATACTGAGGCAGACTGTTGTTGAAGTTATACTTTGGTAGCTGTAAGGAGCCTTACATTCCACAGGTGAGGAAACTGTAGCCCAGAGAAATAAAATGACATGTCAGAGCAGAAGCAGCAGAGAAGTAGAGCTGGCCTCAGGACTCTATGACTCTCCAGCTTGGTGGGCTGATCTCTCTGCTTGCTGTTGAAAGCAGCAAACTGTCTTTCCCTTTCCTCAGCTAAGAGGCATCTGATAAATTCACTTAGAGTGGAAATCATTTGTGGTTTTCTTTCTTTTTTTTTGTCTGAAAGCTAAACATTTTAAAATATGTTTTTGACACATGTGATGGCATAATTGGGATCGTAACATCACAGAAATATAAATTCAGATGTTTTAGAACAAACACGAGGAAGGAACACCAAAGATACATGGCTTTCTAGAAGCACACCTTATAGAGTACATGGGAATCTGGAAATCAGTAACTGAGATGTTTGTGTTTTCCCTTTCTGGAGAGAAATGCATTAGTACAATGCAGGTACATGATTTTTCTCTGCATCGCAAATCAAACAGCAGTGAGGGAGAGAGCAAATCAAAGGCAGAGGAGCTCCTGTTCCTGCGGTGCCCACTGTCGGCCCACACCTTTCTCTGGGTTCCTGCCTGAGCCCTCTGTACTGGTTCCCTGCACCCTTAGGAAGCCAAAGGGATCTTGTTTACTCGTGATGCCCAACTCCTTCCAAATCAGCCTTTCTGGACAGAATTAAATCCTGCTGCTCTAAGGTGTGCATTGTATGTAATGACTTTTCTATTCTCTTCGGCTTCTAGATTGTAGGGGGTGGTCAAGGACTCCTTGGGTGAAGGGTTGTGTTTTGTGGGTCAGATGAGGATCTGACCTGCAGATTGGTTTCCACCGTTCCCTACATGGAGTGGAGGTCCAGCGAAAGTGTTGTACCCAAAACTCCATCTTCAGAGGTAAGACTGAGACTTGAACCTAGGATTGTCTGTCTTAGGAGATCCAAGTGTATCCTTCTGTAGCCTGTGACTCCCTGAGACGGAAAAGCCGCCAGAGAGCCTTTTACAAGGTAGATGGTTCCTGCTTGCTGGGCTGAAGAAAAAGCATCAGACCCATGAGCCTGAGAGCTCAGAGGAGTTCTGGTCCAGTTCTGACTCTTTGCAGGGTGTGAATAATGCTTGCCTTTCAGAACCCTGGGGAACTGTGGCGTGTTGCAGAATGCAGAGAATGGTACATGCTTTTGCCATGTGTTTCTGGCAACGTGCTCAACGTGCTGTGGTTGGGATGGCAATATTGGTACATGCAGGCAATAACCCATCTTGTGCACCTCATGTTCCAAATGTCCCAGACAACAGACTGTCACCTTGTCTAAGCAGGACCTTGAAAGATGTGACTTCCTGATCAGAAACACTTCCACCCTTTTTCCTGGAGCAAGGCCCTTCCTTGTCTTTGTGGGACACAAGAGAACTTAGATATAATTTCAGGGACCATGTGCCTGCCTCAAAATTTCTCCCACTCAACTTCCACTCATAGTGTTGGGGAACTGTACATGTCTAATTCGGAAGAGGGGAACAGCCAGCCTGTCCCCTAAACCGGAATTAACAACGTAGCAGAGTATGTTCCCCAAGTCTGGCAAACTGCCCCTGGAGAAAAATACAACACAGGCCTGCAGCGGCCAGACTGGAACATTTTTGGTGGGGAAGGCAACTTGAGGGATCTCTAGCTCCAAGGGGCCTTTCTCAGGCCCCTGGGCTGCCCAGTCCTTTCCTATCGCAGCCCGTCCTAGTCACCCCCACCCTGGTACCCCTATTGTGGACTGCAGCAGTTTGGGAAAGGGGAATCTTCTCTGGAGCAGATGAAAAGGGGAGAGTGAATGAGCTTTTACTGCCTGACAGCAGTCAGGTGGGACCTATGCAATGAGATGGGCAACACCCTGGTGATCCCAGCCTTTGGAAGAAAATACTGTGTGATAGAACAGTGAGCAGTTCATTGTACTTGAGTGTTACAATATAACTCAGTTTCATTAACCAAATTTCTTTCTTTCGAGATGATCAATTTTATTTATTTTTTCCTCTGGCCTTTGTTTCTCCAACACTTAGTTGTGTATGTGGTGCTGGGGTTCGAACCTGGGTCCTTGCGCATGCCAGGCAAGCGCTCCAACCGCTGAGCCAACTGCTTCAGTCCATCATTAAACGCATTTCTAAGGTCAGGCTCTGGTATTTAGCTGCCATGTTTGATACAGATGGGAATAAGTAAATGGCTCTTTAGTCCTGAACGTGTACTTCTGGACACAGCCCACACGTGTGTTAGCACACTATAGTTCCAGTGCTTCAGAAATGAGCTCTGATTCCACCCTTCCCCAGGGAGATGGGGGAGATTCACTGCTTTTCTGTGCTGTATAATCTTTCTAATTTCATTACAGATTGCCTGGGTGGGGAATTTTGTGGATATTTGGATATTGCGACCACAGGTGTGATTTGGTGCTCATTTGGAGGGCAAATCTATCCCTAACACTTACTGGGTATCTTTGCACACATGCCAGGCTGTGTGCTAGATGCTGAAGGTGGAAAATAAACCTGAAACGCCCCCTGTGTTCCCAGAGGCTCACCTTCTTGTCTGGTGGGAGGGCAGAGAAAGTGCAGTGAGTGGAGCGTTCAGTTCACACAGAGGGTGCTAGGGGAGCACAGGAAAGCTTCCTGGAGGACAGAGCAGGCAGGGGCAGGAACTGACAAAGGCAGGCACTCTAGCTTCTGGGGACGGCATAAACAGGTGGGGAGGTGGACTTCAGCTTGGTGTCACCAGAGGCCCTCAATCAGCTCCCTGTGGCTGCAGCCCCCAGCTTGGCATTGTGACTGATTCTGTGCACCTGAGGCATGGCCCTCACATTGAGAATGCTTGGGGACTTGTTAGAATGGCAAATTCTAAGGCTGTATTCAATTGGAAATTCTGGGGGTGTATCCGCAGCGACCTGTATTTAATGAGTCTTCCAGGTGATTTCCATGCACACTGAGAACTACTGTTCTACAGCAGGTGCTTTCAGAAGGCAGCCTGGACACAGCAACTCTAGTTTTTAAAAATTATTTTGCAGTGCTATGGATAGAACCCAGAGTCTTGTACATTCTAGGTTACATATTCTATCACTGAGCCACACTCCCAGCCCCTGAATGGCTACGTAAGTACTTTTCACAGAGACTCTGACTGTGCGGAGGACTGTGACCTGGTTGGGTTAGGTTTTCCTCAAGTCAATAGCGATCCACATTTGTGTACTTCTTTTTCTAGCGTATGTCCTCACTCCTCATGGTTTCTTTTGCCCACCCTGCTTCATGCCACTATTGGAGTTTTACCTTATTTCTAGAACACCTCCAGCTGCCATGAGTTTTTTGTGTTTAGCAGTTGTGTGGCAATCTGGTTATCTCTATTGCTTGTCAGCTGTGTGAATCTTGTGAAGGTCTTAACCTCTCTGTGCCTTGGTCACCATATCTGAAAAATGTAGACGGTACCTATCTTAGTCCTCTCCTGCTGCTGTAACAATGTGCCTTAGACTGGTAATCAGCAAGAAGCAAAGCACTTCTGTAGGCAAAAGGGCAAAAAGGACCAATGCGGTGCCTTCTCAGGGCTGAAGAGATGGAAAGACCAGATGACTTTCTGAAGGGTCTTCTGTAAGAGCATTAATCCCATTCATCAGGGTGGAACCCTTATGACTTAATCACTTCCTTGAAGGCACCTCTTTATACATCTCCTTGGGATTTAAGTTCGGATGTATG
The DNA here is from genome assembly GCA_004027875.1 of Aplodontia rufa. Lineage (NCBI taxonomy): Eukaryota > Metazoa > Chordata > Mammalia > Rodentia > Aplodontiidae > Aplodontia > Aplodontia rufa. Next base: position 16,272 of record PVKS010036510.1, read on the forward strand.
AATTTTGGAGGGACACATACATTTAACCATTGCAGTATCCATCTCTGCTGAAGGTTTTGGGAGCTTAGCTGCGCAGTGGAATTATCTGGTGGAGGGTAGGGGGGGAGAATTTAAAATCGATGTCTATTCTCTGCGGGCACCCCCCTGCGACACATTGTTTTGGGGCATGAATTAGGTATTGGGATGTTTGACAGTTTGCAAGTTTGGGGACCACTGTGATAAGCTGTCGTGAGGATTGTGATGGAGGCAGTGCGGTGCCATTTCAGTCGAGAATGAACGGTGTTGGACGTGTGTCTGTTTGGAGATCTGCTGGTGGTGTCATGCTCTAAGAGTTGCAAAGTAAAATGGTACCCGTGAGCTGGGGATCGCTACATCTAATCTCCAAACATTCTCTAGGGGCAGTGATTTGGAAGATGGTGCTGTCTGTGAAGGGAGAACCGAGGGCTGAAGATCGTTCGGTACCAATGTTTTACAGCGAGGATAGGAATGCTTGTGTGAATCAGGAGTCCTAGGATTCCGCACCTTCTCGAAATCATCATTTGTATCTAAATGCCAGTTTTGAAACCACCTCTAGGTTTGGCCTCTCTTTTACAACTTATCTTCTAGGATGTAAATGTCATTGTGTTAATTATATATTTCTAAACACTATTGGAAAGAATGTATAATCGTTTTTGCATAGTATCCGGTCATACGTGTTCATTCCACCTCCGTTGTTATTTTCATTCAACAAATGTTGCTGAGTACCTGTTTTGCGCTAAACTCTAAGCTAAGCAGTTTATCCCTGTTTCTTTTTCTTTTTTTTTTTTTTAAAGAGAGAGGGACAGTGAGAGAGACAGAGAAAGAGAGAAACAACTTTATTTAGTTTTTCACATGGCTTTCGTTGCACTAACACTTGGTTGTGGTGCTGGGGTTTGAACCCCGGTCCTCGTGGATGCCAGGCAAGTGCCGAAACCGATGAGCCACCGCTCCAGCCCATATCCCTTTTTCTATGATGGAAAGAACAGCTTGGTTTTCTCTGTGTTAGCATGGATAAAGTATTTCTGGATTTTTCTTTCTTTTTTTTAGTGCTGGGGATCAAACCTAGGGCCTCATGAATGCTAAGCAAGCCCTGAGCTGCAGTCCCAGACTTCTTTTGGTTTTGATTTATAAGGACAGTTTTCTCTATACCTGTCTTTTATGGTGACATAATTACTCAACTTTTAGTAACAGAACATCTGAAGGTCATTTTTTCATGTTAAGTTCATGGACTGTCTTTGAAACCTGCTGAGATTAATTAAATCAAACCCCATGCAACAGTTCTCCTAAAAATATCCTGACAAGTTATTAAAATCTAGTTTGTGCAAGACGATAAGATTTGCGTAAGTGGACCCAAAGTGCTGCGCCCTCGAAAGGAAGCCTGTGATTCGGTTTGATTACTGCTGGTTTCTAATTTATTTTGGTACAGAATCAGTCTCCTGGCACTATGGTCACATTAATTACATAAATGAGAAATATGTGAATTCATATCAAGTTTATGATTTATTCTCTTTCTGTAGAAAAGTTGAGGTTATGTCTCTGGTTTTGTTTTGTGGTGCAGGCCTGGAAGTGGACCGGTCCTAGTACATCTAGGTGTGTATTGCAAATAGAATTGATTCACTGGATTTGTTCTGCTGCCCAATTACTAAGCAAAAATCCACTGCTAGAGAAACTTTTGTATAGCCAGCACAAGGCCACTCAGTATTGTGGTGAAGACTAACTTCCATTGTGTGGTCTTAGCCATTATCTCTTGCCTTACCCAGGGAGGGGACTGAATAGGGCTTAGAAATGCAGGCCTTCAAAGGAATGGCCCTCACTTAAATGCTCCATGGATCCTTCTGAAATAACATCCCTCCAATCCTCATTTGAAACCAAAAAGAAGGGGATATATTAATAGCTGCATGTTTAGTTTTTTTCCAAAAAGAACATATATTTCAATGGGAAAAGTTTAATTTTAATTAAAAAACAAGAACGAGGTTAACAAGGAACCCCAAATATGCACAAAATAAGCATACTATCCTTTAAAATAGGGTATTTAAGATCCACCAGGCCCACTTTCTATGCTTTTCCTACCTTTGACTTTTTTCAAACAAATCCCCAGAGGTGACTGACTGAAGAGGCTTCTTGTTTTACCAACTTGAGTTCAACCCTGGCATAAGAGCAGCTCTCGTGTCCTCAGGCTGCTCTGCCAGAAATGCGCATTCCTGCCACTTCCTAGAAAAAGAAGGGGCTCTTGCCTCTGGATGGTCCTAGAAAAAGAAGGGGCTCTTGCCTCTGGATGGTCCTAGAAAAAGAAGGGGCTCTTGCCTCTGGACGTCCCATCCCCATTTTCGGGCTTGGTCTGTTGGGGTGTGTGCTGGCATGTGATGGAGCCAGAATGAAGTGCTCTACTGAGTTAGGGTGAGGTGGAATGGGGTGCAGGCCACGCCAAGCCCTCCACCCCGCAATGCTGCACATCGCCTCTCAGAGTCCTGGCCGCACTGTGTGAATTGAACGGTGGAATTCTGAAATAGGAAAGTGGAAGCTTCTTTTGAACATTTTAGTTTTTCACAGCATGGCAAGGTGAGAGGAAGTAGACTATTTTTAAACTTGTGGAATCAGTCTGATGCTCGGGTTGTATTTCTATAGTCACGCCTTGTTTAATGACCAGGATTCTGAAACCTTCAACACTAGGTGATCTTTTTTTTATTATGTGAACGTTAGAGTGTCCTTAACACAAACCTAGATGGCTGTTAGTGTCACTAGGTAGTGTATTATGGGGCACCATCATATATGCAGTTTTTGACTGAAATGTAGATTTGTCACACGTGGGGCACTGGCAATAGCTCCTAGGTCTTGTTTGCATCATCTTCTCTTCTGATTGATTTAATCTTGTGGTGTGTGTTCGTCTCAGGCCTGGGAGCAATACGCCATACCATAGGTACAGTGTATGCCATGTAGCCTGAATG
>PVKS010036511.1:0-19293 GCA_004027875.1 Aplodontia rufa
TTTTTTTCTAATTATTTCAAGTATGTATTTATGGATGGCAAACATTGCCCTAGGTCTGAAATAAACAATTAATATGCATCCACAAGACCTCTCATGTGCTAAGGTGTTATTGATTATCACATTTAAAATAGACCAGGGATCAGAGTTCTGTAATGACCAGATGGTAAGAATTTTAGGGTTGAGGCCAGTTGGTCTCTGTAGCAACTATTCACACTGCCCTTATGGGGAGAAAGTGATAGCATAAGACAATATGCAAATGAATGTTTATGGCTGTCTTTCAATAAAATCCAGTTACAAATAATAAGTGGCAAGCTAGTTACGACATTTGGGGCCATGGTGCCAATTCCTGAAATTGCATACTCCAGAATCTGGAGAAGTTGTTGTGACCAGTGGATTGATAAAGAACTCTCAGTCAGGCATTGGATATCACTACCAGAGTTTCCACCAGAATTTCAAATGTGTCATGATGATTTCATTATGTAATTAACTATGCTACTTATTGAATGGTTAAGTTTTCTGTGTCACTGAATTTTTTATTTCTGTTTTTTTTCCTTATCTTAGACTTGAGTAAGGAGAGAAAAGTGGAAATATTATTCCAAAATAGGAAATGCATATTCTCTTCGTTTCTGCCAGTAGCCACTTTTCAGATGCTAGAATCATGAGTGTAATAATGAGTTAGCTTATAAGCAAAGTCTTATAAAACTTTCAAGGGTTCTCTCGACTGTATTTATCATATAACTTTTTATCTAAGGAGGCAATCCCTTAGATAAAAGTGCATGGATCAGTCTCTTTACTATATAAAGTGTATTTTATTCTTATTATATTTGAAACATTTATTTTATTTCCCAGAAATAATAATTGAAAAATTTCATTCGTAAGAATTTACTACACCATGGTTCCCCTCCTGAAATCTGGGGACTCCATGTTCAGGATGTAAATCAATAATTCCTAACATTTTTTATTTGCGCCTAACAATGCTGAGTAGTTGTAAATCATATTCAACAAATTAGTGTCCAGAAAACACTACTGGAGAAAAAAAATGTAAAGAAGAGAGTGTATCACACCTTTCTTCTTGTTGGAGAACCAATCTCAGAAGGCAAATAGTAATTTTCTTGCCTCTTATTCATGAATACTCAACGTCTCCTAAGAAATTCCACCAGGGAAACGGCAAATATTACTCAAATGTGGCTTTTTTGCTTGTTCATCCTACTGGATTTTGACAGAGCTTCCTTTGAGCGCTACTCAGGAATTTACTTCTTATACTTGGCATTTTTTTGTTTTTTTTTCAACAAATGAAATTTCATCTTTCATTTGTGATTCTGAGAGTGATAAGTAGGAGTATAATAGAACGGGACATCTGTGTGTAACCGTAATCCACACTCTTAACTTTTTTTAATGGATGAAACAATACAAGCGATTGACCTTAGAGATAATATAGCCAATCAACTCCAGATAAGTAGAATATCATTAACAATTGATAGCTAAGTACATTTTATCAGTTGCATTATCTGTGGCAAATTAATACATATAAATTAATACAGGCATGATGTAGCTCATAAAGTTTTAAAGAAAATCTAAATAGTTCTTGACCGTATGTTCTGTTCCTTTGCCTCAATTAATGAAACTTCAGAACTTTTACAACACTGTCTTAAAATTTTATGTCATTTCTTTATGAACATAGGACCTAAAGATGGTTTAAATGTAAGTTTTAATACATAAAACGATCATTTAAAAGGATGCATATTTTAAATTCAGACCTGGAAACATTTTATTTATTGTTCTGATTAATCCTACATACTGTACATTTGTTTTTTCTGGGATTTCTCATGGCACTGATGGGTTTATTAAGTTTTCCTTTGAAGGCCAGTTGCTCCATAGTCACTAGACATTATGTCCCTCTGAGCCAATAAAAATATGTAAGAGAGGTACAGAACAGCATTACTCTAGAAAAATCATGTGTGAACTAATTTTCAATCTAATCAAATTCAAATCAGCTTTCCTTTTACATTTTATGGTCTAGGAAGCTACATATGGAATTTCAATATTCACCTGCAAAGTCTGCTCTACTAATTAGATCTCTTCTTCATTGGCACATAGATGTACCTTCACATTGGCTTATTTTAAAAGGCCAATGTATCATCAGACTTAAGTGTGTTGTAAACATCTGAAAGCAAGGCTGCTGTGCCTTGGAATATGGGAAAGAAAACTTTTTTTTTCACTTTCCTCTTTGCTCTTGTGTATATTTTATTACTGTTCTTTCATTGTGGAAAATGTATTCTGTAGATGCTTCTAGTAGCATTCAAGATTTAATCTTACTGTTTATATCTTTAGGGAAAGACCAACCTGTTTTGAGTCTCAAGTCCAAAAAGATGCGTCAAAGAGAATCTTTGACCCAGCTTGGATCAGTTTTAACCATTGAACAAATCAAGAAGACTTTGTGAGCAGATCCCACCACGGCAGGGCTATAGATGGTTTGAGGAGAAGCAGTTCACAAAAGAAGGATATGTTAAATCCTTAGAGAAGGGGTGGATAGATACTGCTGGGCAGGAAAATATTTGTGTGCATATTATGTTTTATCTCTAATGTAAAGACATCTTGTGTGAACACCAGCAAAAAGTAAAGAAAGCAGTATCTATTTCCTTTGATTTAAGTGAAACTGTAAGGTTTTCCCATACAATAATCTCTCCTCTGGCAAGGGAAGAGAACTCATATTATTAGGCGTCTCAAGATTTATCTTTACACCTCATCTAATTGAGCACCCTCAGTTTTATATGAGGAAGTTGAAAACCAAGGTGAGAAGTGGCTATCCAAATTCACATTATTCCTAAGTATCAGAAACCTTTTAGTTATTCAACAACCAAATTGAGTATTTTACTTAAGTGTTTCCCATGACAGCACTTTCAGAGTTTGGACTTCAGATTACCATGTTGATTACAAATACCAATCTTGGACAACCCATTATCCAGGATACTGAATCACACAATCTATTTATCATAGTCTGTGAAACTGCATTCTCAACTAGTTCTCTGGGTGGTGTTTACACATGCTGAAATTTGAAAACACTGCAGTTGGTACTCCCAAGCCTTTGACAGTGATGGATGAGTTGACAAGTAACTGACATTGATATAAGCCCAGGAGAGACAAGAAAGACAACAGAGAAGTACCCTAAAGTAGTTGGAAGGTACAAAAGATCTTCACATGCTTCAGCTTTTTTCCAGAGATTGACCTCACTATTATTTTCATTTTCTAGTTGAAATTTTTGTTGGTTTTTATACACTTGAGATCGTGATGCTGATTCTGAAAGATACCATTGTAAATGGGAGTATAAACTAATAATTTGTGATCTCTGTCATCATGTTGTCATTTGAATAGTTTCAGACTTATTTACAAATTCTTTTCTGCAACCGTGTTTCTGAAGCTAGTCTTGCAAGCACTTGGATCATCCCATTGGCACATATTTATATGTAACTTAATGTTTCATGACTATAATCTAATATTTCTAAAAATGAAATGTATAAACTTGTATAAATCCTGTAGAAGATTTTCTTTTCTGAGTTTTAAATGATTGGTCTTTGCTGTCTAATTAGAGAGGTATAAAACTTTAATAACAATTCATATGCACATTCTTGTATTACTTGCATTTCTATAATTCATTCATTCTGGAGGAGTTTAAAGGTTAACTTGATAGTTTAAACTTAATTGATACATTTCTTTATGCTATAAAAGCAATTCTTTGTGCCTATGCTTTGAGGCAGTCTGGAATAAAATGAGGTAAACTTCAGCTCCAAAAATATAAAAATAAAATACATGAATTACTGAATCCTTGAGGTTACTTCACATGTAAAAATTGTATTATAATTTGTCTTAAAGCAATACCATACAGCTTTCCTTATCTATATATCTTTAAAGTTTGTAAATATAGTGAGATTAATAATGCCTATTTTTCAAATGTGATGCACCTTAAAATATTAATAATATATTAGTGTAAAATGTCTTCATTTTTATGCCTCATAAACAATTCAGTTTTTAAAGCACTTTAGAATGCTGGTTTATGCCATTAAATACATCTTTTAAACACTTTTAAAAATATTTGCCTATTCACACAAACATGAATCCATCTTTGCAAATAAATAACCAGCCTTTGAAATTCATTCCATTGCGCAGGGAAAGTAGATAGGCAAATCACATCTCTAAATTTACCTTTTACATTCCATGGATGGGGGAAAGATTATACAGTATTTTAGCATCCAGAACATCTTCATGTCTAAAATCAAATAAGTACTTATAAATAAGGTCATTAAGTGACTTTTTTACACATGTTTTGAAAATATACAAATGAGACCTCAAAAAATATAAACAATGAGAACCTGCCCAGGCAGTGCAGGTCCTTAAGATATAGCAAATAGTTAAAGTGTTTGATGTCATGGCAGAAAATTTAAATGTTCTTATAGGTGGCTTTGTGCTAGGTGCCCAGAGTAAGCCAGTTTAGCACACTGGATTGAGAAGGTATTTGGGATTTTTCCCTTTGAAGAGTTAGCCTGTATATTTGAATAGATGTCAGATAATCCGGGGATGATTGATTGGGAACATACCACACATAATGTAAAATCTTTGTTCATCCTTCATTTATGAGTCCACCTCTGAAAGAATGTTAGTTGAATTTTCTTTGTATCTTTTTTGGTTTCCCAATATAACCTAAAACCTAAACCCATTTCCAAAGAATATGGTGTATTTGAATATCTCTTTCAGACTTCAGAAAAAAATATATGTATGATAATTAACATTGTAGGCTATGAATAGTTCATTTATTTTTAATGTCCAGGTTAATATGCATTTGCATTTCAGAAATAACATGATTATTTTGACCTTTGAAAATTCATAGTCAAATGATACCACGGAGCATTTTCTAATTTGTTCTAAATCATTTCTTGTTCAAAATGGATTTAACAAAAAATGTTGATTCTTTTTCCCTGGTGTATAAGATCATTTTAAGCTTATATTCAGATGCTTATTGAATATTCCTCAGGAAAAGCTATATCTGAATAAATAAGGGCTACCTATTTGTTGTGGACCATCTTTCCTATTATAAAATATCTTTTTATTATAATCACATGTACATTTCATTATGTCCTATGAGGGGCATGTGCCAAACGTAGGAAAAGTTTCCCAACTTACCTAGCATGTACTCAACTTATGATTCACTGTCTTCCTCCAATGGGTCCAATGGGCTGAGCTCTACAGATCACAATAGAATAAACAGGACTGTGCTTCTTCCTGCTCCCAAACATGTGTTGTGTTCTACTCAAGTCCGGCACAGATGATAATTCTGGAAGCTCCTCAAGTTCCAGGACAGAGAGCACATACACATGTATATGCACATGCGTGTGTGTGTACACTCACACAGAATCTTTGACACATTGTGTCTGAAACATTTTTCTCCTAGTAGAAAATAGAAAACTGATTTTCTTCAAAAATCATATTTTGCTGTGAAGTTGTGTAAATAAGTTGAAAACATAAAGGCATCAAGAAAACGTGGGGAATTGATATTTGTGTATCAACTAGTTTTGCTGCTGCCATTGTTGAAAACACATTGGAAATCCCAACGTGTTTGCTCCTGTGCCATTTAACCATGTCATCGGCTCCTTAGTTTTAAGGAACTCACCCCAGAATTGAGACCTTATTTTGAAATTGTACTTGAGAATTATTCAGCTAATTTTTAATTGTAGTGGATGATCCCATTTCAGCATAGAGACTACTTATGTGAGCACATACAGAAAGGTAGAAGTCAAGGTTAAAGGTGTGGCTGTTCCAGTAATGTCTCTCAAGATGTGCAGAGTGAGTAATTCTGCTCACTTGCACAGCAGAATGATAAAATGTGGTAAGAGGTGCATTTCATGAAAGAAAGACAGCATTTTACATAAAGTGCTAAGCATGTTGTTGGCTCATGAACTTTATCAACATGTGTGTAACTCTCTTTTTCCCATCTCCTCCTCAAAATAATGTATTGCACGAACAGTTTCCTGGCAAACCACAGATGTCCAGGGTCACATGTATATTGAGTTTGGCTAACTGTCACCTTCTTACCCTTTAAAGTATAAATCTGAGACAATGAGTAAGTTTTACTTTGTGAAAGAAGGATCTAAAATTTATGAGTTTAGTTACTGTTTGTCATGAACTGCAAACCCCCTCCGCTTTTCCTTTTTTAAGAGTGGAAGTCCTAATTTATCTCACTAATACCTTTGAATGCCACAAAAGTATAATTTCTAATGAAGTCTATTATTTGAAAAAATTATATAATCATTCTCTTTAGTATTTCCTTTCTGGATTTCTCTCACCTGCTCATTCGGTAGCACAGGATCATAATTCATACTTAGGCATGTAATATGTTATTTGAAATTCCTAGGAAATACTCTAAGATTTTAAACAGACTTTCTTTTCTATTCTCTAGGAAGGTATGGTAACTTCCTTCAATAGTTTTTCGAGCTTCCAAAGTATTCTAATAGCATATTCTAATAACATAAATGAACAACTAAAACAATAAAAAATATCAAAGGAGTTCCAAATTTTTATTGCTATTACCTGGCTTGCCTTTTTCCTTGAAACCCCCTTTTCCCTTTAAGAATCATAACCCTAGAAATAGTTGTAGATGACACCTTCAACACATGTATGCATTGATCATTACTTTTCTGAACATTGTAGTATGGATAATTGTTTCTGGAGAGACATTTAAGGGGAAAGCTACTCTGCTAATTAGGTAAATTTTACATGTAATTCTAAATCTACCCATAAGCATATTTACTGAAGAGTGTTATACTCACAAGCAAACTTGATTTAGAAAATATGTTTTCTTTTATTTTGATTTTGAGGAGCTCTGATTGATTCATCTCATTTTCAGAAAAAAAAACTCATCTGTGCAAAAATGCCACATTTAATGTCATTCCTTCTTTCAATATATATGAGACTCATATGCATAATGTAGCGGCATATATGCCTTGCTATCAAAATTTATTCTTTAAAGCAATTGGCACTGGAATTCTTAGGCTCAGGTGGAAGATTATGAGTGTTATTTTCTGTCTATTGTATGTTTTTTATTCATATTAAACATTAGGAGAAAGTCATATGCATTTTAATTTCCGGTAATATTTTGTAACTGTTAAGCATATAGCCTATAAAGTAATCAAGTTTATTACTATATTTTAAAAGATTATCTTATTTATGACAGAATTATCAGTCAGAAAAACCTTAATGATATTTCGACCCTGTTGTAATATCGGTTAGGTTATGACTAGATAATTTGTAACCCCTGTAGTATCAGTAAAATAACTTTCAGATATTTTACCATTAAAATGTATTCATCAGCTACAAACTAATCTTTTCATTAGTGATGTGATTCAAGTTTGAAAAGAGAATATAGAAGTCTTCAGTAATATCCAGGCAGCAAAATGTGATTGAAAGTCATAGCAACACGCTTTGCAATTGGTAATCTCCGTGATAAAAATTCAGCTAAAATGAGAAAGAAATCATCTTGATGATACCACATTTCTTCCTGATAATTCGTCTGTTGTATGAACAATGGTCAGTTAGACCCACTGAGCAGAAAACAGTGGTTATCAACCTCTGTTGCTCATTAGGGTGCCTGTGATTGTTTAAAAAAATCTGTATACATTTCTAAGCTTTTACTCCTCAGATATAAGGGCCAGGAATTTTTAATTAAAAAAAAAAAACTTCACCTACTGGAAACTAATCCAAAATGAGGAAAATATCAGAGGAATAGACAAAAGGGAAGGAAATGGAGGACGGAGGGATGAGATAGGGAAATTTAGTGGAATTAATCAGACTTAGCCTTCCTGTGTTCATATATGAACATATCATGGTGAATCTCATAGACATGTTCATCAAGTCATTAGACAGAATTTGGATCATACATCTTACCTTTACTCTTACTCACCTTACCCAGCCTGCAGTTCATTGCATGGCAACTGTCAGGCCACATCCTGCTGTTCCCATTTCATTTCCTCCCTCTGGCTTCCAAACCTCTAATCACATGGGCCCTGCTGTTTCTCCAAGTGCACAGACTCATCCTAGCCTCAGGCTTTGCACTGCTTTTCCACCTGCCTGGTGTGTTCTCTTAAGAGATATTTTGCTTGATCCACTCCTTCAGCCTGTTCCTGGCTCTGATCAATTATTCAGACAGGCTTCCCTAGCTACTCTATGTGAATTGACCACACCCCATTCTATCAAAACTCCCCAGGTCATTTTTATGGACCATCTCAATGTGCAAAATTATTGTTTATTAATATATTTATTCATCTTTTCTCTGTTTCATCCTCACTTGTTTTCCAGTCGAGTTTTCATGGGGACAGACATTATATTTTCATCTGCCAAAAAAACATTGTTGGAAATAAGGGAAAAAAAGTCCAATTTTGCTCTCATGATCTAGGCTTGGACTAAAATGGTGCCCGCTGGTAATTCCCCTCACATTAATCCTTTTATGCATGTCTTCTCTGGGGTTCAGCCTCCATGCCTCCCAGAGTCATTTTCCGAAAGATTGCCGTCCTTGTTATTTTGCATAATAGCTTTCTATTCATTTTCCTTCTTGGTATAACCTATGCACTGTTATTTGTTTATCCAGTTATAAATTATTTATTTTTTGCATGTCTATATTATGTCATATTTTCTTTTCAGAATGTAATTTTACAGAGGTAGGACTTTGTATGTTTTATTCATTGTCACATTCTTAATATTTAAGGATTTAAAACTCTTCCACCAACTACAGATTACCAAAGAAGTAATTAACAGTAAGTGAAATTAACATTAAAAAAAAATCTTGCTCTCTTATATGGACGGTATAGAGGTAGACCAGATGTCCACTTGCCAAGTGGCGGATTAGGAAAAGCTTTAGGGAGTAAGTGGGTCTGAGCATTACAAAGCTAAGGAAGCCTTCTCACTTTCCTCAAGTAAAGGGTGAGTAGATGGGGGTCTTCGTAAGTACTCTACTATAATCCTTTAAGCAGAAGCATTGTTTCTCCACTTGAATAGGAGTGATAAGCAATGTGTCCAACAAAAGTAGTGAATGCTTGGAACAGGCAGCAGAAGAAATAAGAGAAGATAGAGGCTATGCATTCTTGGCAAAATAAACACTCCCTAAAGAGACAACAATGTGAAATGCTGTTGGGTTATGCACTTTGTGAAACATAACTCTTATTCATATTGATTTTTCTCAGTTCATGTGACAGAATCATGTACTTTTTTGTACAATGAAAGCATGGGCCTAATACACAATCCTAATGTCACCCTATATAAAGTCATGATAGAGTGATGTGGCAAATTCTTGTAAGCAGAAGCCAGCAGGACCCACATAACTGACCAGGTTTTCATGATCTAATAAAAGGTATTCAGAGCTACAGCATTGCTAAACTAAAGGTACATGGCAAGCTTCCTGGTGGAGAGGGACCCTGCTCCCATTATCCCCTACTGACAGTAGCAAGTATCAGGGAAACCTCTCAGTGACTATATGACAACAGGTGCTCTTTTTACAAAATTGACCTCGTTAGAAAGAGGGAAATTTCAAAATGATGCAGAGATGCTAAAACAGTTTCTCCCTAAGTTATTGAAAGAAGGAAAGTTGTGAGCATCCCAAGTCATTGGATTTATCCCTTTCCACTGTGGTAGGTGTGACTCCTCTGTGAATATACATATCCATTCCTAACAGTACTCAATCACATGTTAGGACATTGATCCTAAGCCCACCACAAGAATTAAAGAAGTGAATATAAATGCAAAGTGGGAATTTTATAAAGGCTTGACATTGTACTCCATGAAGAATGTTAGGCATTGCTTCATGTGCCTGCTTTGTCGGTAAGTTACCTAAGGCTCATGGTAACACACACGCTTGCACACACAAAGGATTAGTAAGTTTTTTAATATGTGTTAATAAGTGCCTCATATGTACCTTTCTGTCTTCTAAGCTGTTCAAATCGTTGATGTGGAAGGAGATGAAATATGCAGACTGACATGTTTGCAATTTACTCCTAATTTTGTGATTCTGAGTACTAACAGTTATTCACCCTGAAATGTCACTACAAGATTATCAAAGTGCATGTGATTATTGCTTGGTTTCCTGGATACAGTAACGGGTGTATTTCATTTTTGTATATTATGTGTCCTTAAAAGGGACTGTTTTATAGTTCAGTTATGGATCTAGAATATACAAATAAATCAATGAAATAGAAATGTAGGGAAGCTGTAAAGGCAGTATTTGTAAGTTTTGTATGTAATAAACTTAACATTTTAAGACAGTAGAACAAATTTGCACTACATTTAAACCTTATTTTTTGTTAAAAAAGAATTCTTCATTTTACATCATGCATATATTTATAGATGGCATTTCTTCAGCCCATACTCGGTGAAAATAATTGTTCCAATAATGTAATCTGCTCAACAACCCCATGATATAGGCCTTGTTTTTATTATTTTCATTTTGCAGATGAAGATTCTGACACATGAAATGATAAACTAAACCTAGGTGAACCAGTGAATAATCTCTTTTAGAATTGCACAGTGGTTTTTAAATTATTTATTTATTTGTTTATTTATTTTTAAAGAGAGAGGGATAGTGAGAATGAGAGAGAGAGAGAGACAGAGAGAGAATCAATTTTATTTAGTTTTTCTCGTGGCTTGCATCACTCTGACACTTTGTTGATTGTGTGTGGAGCTGGGGTTTGAACCAATGTCCTTGCACATACGAGACAAGCCTTATAACTGCTGAACCGCTTGCTGCTCCAGCCTCTTTAAATAATTTCTAAAGTAAATTTTGATTTTTTTTTTAGAGATGAGAAGATGTGGGAGTTTGTAATACACCGCATAATCCATAATCTTGAGTTCTCTCCGGAAATAATCTTCCTAAAATGCAAGGATGTAGGATATTTATCTCTACATTATTTAAAAATAATAGTTGAGGGGCTGGAGCGGTGGCTCCATGGTTACAGCACTTGCCTGGCATGTGCAAGTACACAGGTTCAAACACTAGCACCACATACACAACTAGGTGTCAGAGCAACGAAAGCCATGTGAAAAACTCAATAAAAATTGATTCTCTCTCTCTCTCTCTCCCTCTCACTCTCCTTCTCTCTCTTTTTTTATTTTTAAAAGATTCCTTTTTTACAAAAGCATAGTGAGAGAGAGAGAGAGAGAGAATTAATTTTTATTGAGTTTTTCACATGGTTTTCCTTGCTCTGATACTTAGCTGTGTACATGGGTGCTGGGGTTTGAACCCGTATACTTGTGCATGCCGAGGAAGTGCCATAACTGCCGAGCCACCACTCCAGCCCCTGTCCTTGTCTCTTAAAACAACTAATTGAAGTCTATGAAAGATTTTAGAATTGTCAATCATATGAACATAATACATAGCTGTTACTGGTATTTCATATAAACAAAACCAAGTTATAAAAGAATATATAGTATCACCTTATTTTGATAGAATATGCAAGAAAGTCAAGAGTACATAGAAATATGTAGAACTAAGAAATGTATATGTACACCAAAAAATGTTCTGAAATTATATGTATAAGCAATTAAACAAGAGAAATGTAAATTGTAGGAAAATGGTGATTATACTCATTTTAATACTTTTCAATTTTTATTTGATCATTTTTGAGATAATAATTTTAGAGTAAAAAGTACATTATTTGATGTATATAGAAAAATATTAAATATTTCTTACCACCTTGGAATTTAAATGTGTAGCAAAATATACCCATTGGGAACTTGATGAGAATTTATGAAACACTCCGTGTAACTAAGTCACCCCATGATAGTCACTGGCCCATCTTTTAATCCTCTCTTCTATCAGGACTTTACAACCATTGTAATGTTCATAATAAGTTAATCCTAAAGGATTCTGATCTTTTTCTTATCCTGACTCAAAAAGGAGATAATAATGTATTAGGAAATTATAAGCTTGTGTTCAAATTCCATCACTATGCAATAGCAAATAAGTCATACTGCATCTTTCCATCAGCAAAATCAGTAACATAATACAGCAGATTCCCATTTTAATCAAATTGCGTTTAAAAGAAGATATCAGCTTTTATGGTATGAAAGTGCTCCTGGTGATTTGTAATATCAAATTTGCCTGACTGCCTGCAATTCTCAGTGCCTCAGCAAATATTTGCATGTGGAAATGTGCTTGAACCCCAATTGTGTTTTCATTGTGCAGTATTTGAATTTGTTGTGTGGGAATGTCTTTAATATCCAGTAGGCCAAATTGAAATCTGTCTTCTGACACTGACTTCATTGAAGTGAGTCTCCCTTTCCTCATTGGCAAAATATTGCTGAAGTTATTGCCTCGGAGGATTAAAATGCTTTGTAAATGATGATATCAATACAGATTCAAAATATAATAAATTTTAAATAAATATGAATATACTTCACTGTCTTCAACCTATTTTGAAAAAAAAAATCTAAGGTAGAATAATCCCACCAGTACATTCACCTGGGGCACAGATGTTTTACACAGTTTCTACTCTTATTTATTAGATTATAGAACTCATCATTTTTTATAATTAAGGATCATAAATGAGACAATAAAAAATTGCCGAGGACAGCGTAATGTGGGTGTAAGCAGTGCTACAAGACAATATTGTAGAAATTTACTCAAAGTTATTAGGTTCAACTCTTGAGTTGCAACATTCCATCTCTGTCCTTCTGTTTCCTCCTCCGATAAACAAAGATAAAAGCTACTTGTAAGAGAGGTAGCAATCATTTTTTAGTTAAGGTCATGGATTCTGAAACCAAGTTTCTTGTGATTAAATCCTGGTGTCTCTACAAGGAGTTGTGTGACTTTGACTTTGAGCAAATTCCTTAGACATTGCAATATTCCTCTTATCTGTCAAACAAAAATTATAGCAGTGTCTTCCTTGTAGATTTTGCTGTGAAGATTAAATAAGATAATATGCAGAAGGTCCTTGGTATACTATGCATCTAGTTATCACTTTGAAAATGTTTGCTCTGGTAATTCTTTTTACTCTTATTGGACTATTTAAAGAACTTGGATGAATGTCTAATATTCAAAATACTATCCAGTGCTTCTGATATGACATAGGACAGTCCAGGATTATTTATTTTGAATGCCATTTTTCTTATTATATATCCTTTGTTAAAATATTTTGTAAATTCACTTGGATCCCAGAAATGTTGGGGTTTGGAATCCTGACAAGAAAAATGAATGTGTTAGCAAATATTCACATCAAAACAAATTATTGTCTCAAACGTTTGAGACCATATCTGTTGCACATAAATTTTTAGTATCTTTCTTTTTGAGCAGAAAGCACTTCCAAGAACTTTGTGAGAGTAGAATGGAAAAAATAATATGGATTATTATTGTTAAATAAATCATACTATTTAATAAAAGGCAAAGCATGGATTATCATTTTAGGCAACTAGATTTTGAGCATAGTTACAGGAGAAAAGTTATTTTTCAGTAATAGTTTCATTGGTATTTGAAGCTGAGAAATAAGTTCTATTTCCCTTATGTCTTATAGAGATTGGGAAAATACCAATTTTCAGAAATATTAATAATTATTAAAGCTAGCATATGCTGGAATGAAATGTGAACATTTAGATAAAGATGCACATCATAAGTACAAATTTTAATTTTTCTTTGTTTTTCTAAGTTACATAGAGATGCCATTTAATCTTTATTAAAATTTAAACTTTTAGGACCAAGAGTAAACAGTCTAATCAAAACTGTGACCTTTCTGACATAGAGATTTTCTAATTTGCAATTCATATAACCAGCATAATTTCACTTGTCTTTTTATAAACTTATTTAAATGTGAGTATACATGCCTGGCGTGATCCTAATTGTAACTGATATTAGACAAATAAATCAACTGAAGATGATAATGAACCAAATTATTAGATATCAGAGGGTTATACAGTGTTCATGACTTTGACAGTAACTCTTGGTTAAAACCATAAAAACTGTTCTGCAACCTCAGTTCCTGCTTTGTTATGTTGCATCTGTGGGTAATAATACTGTATTGTTCATGTCCATCCTCTTCATGAAAGAATCCAAACACTTAACGAAGTATTCTAGGGGCTGGAGCAGTGGCTCATCAGTTACAGTGCTTGCCTGGCATGTGCGAGAACCCGGATTCAAACCCCAGCACCATGTACACAATGAAGTGTTGGAACAATGAAAGCCACATGAAAAACTAAACAAAATTGATTCTTTCTCTCTCTGTCCCTCTCTCTTTAGAAAAAAGTATTCTCATTAAGAATCCTTAATAATTGTTCTATATCCTGCTATAGTCATTCAATACTTTTGATGATATCCTCTTTTTTAGGATTTTTTATGACCTCTTAGGATGAAAATCTTACAGAAGTACAGGTTGAATTTGCCTATAGAATTAAAGATACAAGTGTTATTTGATTGTTAGAAAAAGCAATGGAAGGTTCTATCTAATTCATGATATATTTTATATGTCCACTTTATCTTGCTACAATACTTTGGAAGCCTTAGTTTTTCATGCAGTACTGATCATTGTCCATGGGGCCCTTGATTCTTCTGCACTCTGTGATGGCAGATGATACTTCCTGTTCAACTTTAGGGGACATCTTTCCAGCTGTTTTCACATGTTCATCTATCACAGAGTGTTACAGAATACTAACAATTAGCCCTAGCCACTGTGTTTCTTTCTCATTAGAATTTCCTCAAAGTCATTCCACAAAGCTCTAATTCCACAAGGATCTCAGAAATAGGTTACATGGTCAGATAAATTATGAAAGTACTATCTTCCCTCTTCTGGTTTTATGAAGCAACATTTCAAAGATGAAAGTGAAATACAATGGAAGCTCTCTTTCAGCCATTTTATCTTCTTAATTAGAAATTGGAATGGTTGCTTTATCAATATTCTATAAACTTTATTGGATCAACCATTAGGGAATGTTCCTTTACCTGTTTCAGGTCATGTAGCAGTGTACTTTTTCAGATATGTAGTTATTCCTTTTGCCATATTCCACCCTCATACTTTCTAATTTTTCTTATTTTTCATAGTCTTATCTCCAAATTGCTTATTAATTATTCATTCATTGACAGCAAATATTGACAAGTATGTGTGAGACACCCTTATAAAGGATACATCAGAAATGAAACATGAAAACATAACAATACCACTGCTTTCTATAATGACTATGAAAACAATAAATAAAATTTAATAATTAAAAACACAATCCATTATATAATAATTTCTCATGAAAAATAAAGCACAGAAGAGGACCAGGTTTTAAGAAGGTAGTTTCCTTTGTTTTTCTAGCATTTACATAGAATTTATTGTAGTTGAAGATTTTTACTTTTTAAAATTTATATTTTTGTGGTACTACGGATTGAAATCAAGGGTGATCTACCACTGAGCTACATTCCCAGTCCTCTTTATTTTTTATTTTGAGTCAGATTCTCATTAAGTTGCTGAGTATCTCACTAATTTGTTCGGGTTGGCCTCCAACTTGCAGTCCTCCTGCCTCAGCCTCCTGAGTAACTGTGATTACAGCTGTGAGCCATAGTGCTTTGCTCTCATTTTTTTAAGTAACTAATACATAAAGTTGAAAAAAACTGTATGTATTAATGGGGTATGTATGAGATATTTTCAATAATGTGCACAACACTGAGGACAGAGAGAGATGAAATAGTGAGTCATGTCACTGAGAGGCATTTTTCTCAGGCAGGGAGAATAGACTGTGGCAAGATCTGTAGGTAGGTCCTGCCAGGTCTACACAGAGAACCGTGTGGAGGCCAGGAGGCTGGAAAGCAAACCCAGAGGAAGAAAGGTATAAGACAAGGTGACACATGTTGCAGAAGACCTAATCCTTAGGGGCCTTATGAGCCAATGGAAGGGTGAAGGTGTTCCCTCTAGTGTAGGAAAAGCCCCAGGGGATGTATAACCACAAGAGGTTGGTGATGAGGCTTGTCTTATAAGAGACCCATTCTGTTGGGACTAGTTTGAAAAGGGTAAGTAGTGGGGAAGAAGGAACAGAGACTACTTCCCATGCCATCCCTGTAATTCAGGTAAGATGGGACAGTGGTGTGAACAGGGTTTCAGTGTGGAGATCATGTGGTATGTCTAGATTCAGATTACTCAGTTTCCCACAAGTTTGGGAATTATTTCCAGGACCCTCTGCTGGTACCACAATCTGCAAGATGCTCTGTTCTCTTAAATAAAATAGCATAGTATCTAAATATACTCTACACACATCATCTTGTATGCATAAATTATTTTTGAAATATTTATAATTGCTAATTCAGTGTGAGTGTGTAATTGTTCTACTGTATTCTTTGGGGAATAATGACAAGAAAGAAGGCTGTGCATGTTTAGTGTGGACAGAAATATTAAAAAATATTTCTGATCCATGATTGGTTAAATCCTTAGATGCAAACCATTAATATTTTCTGATGGTGTACTTTAAAGTTTCAACTATAGAATTAATGAGTTAAAACTTTGTGGCTTTATGCAATTAGAAGGATAGAATTAAAGTTTTCTAGGTATGTAGAACACATTATCCTGGGGAAGATGAGGACCTTGGTCTTTGTTTTGTATTCTTTTTCTTTTCTATTGGTCCATTATAGTTGTACATAATGTTGGGATTTGGTTATATATGAGTACATGCACACATTGTGAAACAACCGTTTGCTCAGGGACTCAAAGGCTAAATGTTTTCTCTCATTTGTGGAAGCTAGAATACAACGGGAAACAGTATGATAGATGGCTGAGCTAATAATAACCTCAACATATATGGGTTTTTAGACGAGCAGGGGGAACCTTGCCTATGATGCTGGGGGGCAAAGGGAGAGGGGAAGGGAATAGGAAGGATATCAAGGAGGCTGGAGGGAAGGAGTATGGGGCAATCAAGCCAGTGGGGTTCAACTTCCATGAGAAGTCCAGCTAACACTGGTCTTAGTAGGGGGAAACATGGAATCATGGGGAACCAAAGGGGGGAAACTATGGAATGGCATCAGTCTTGGCTTGCTCTGTCATTATACATCTGTTCCTGATTGTATGACAGCGATTCCCTCCTAAATATAAGACTATCTTAAATGAATAAAAAATGAATTTAAAAAGAAAAAGAAATATAGTTTGGCCATTACCCTCCCAACAGCTTCACCTCTCCCTCACCGTGTACCAGCACTTGACCCCTTCTTCTGTTCTACTGATGTCCCTTTTCTTTTCATCTGGTCACTGCCTCCACCACCTTTCTTTTCATTTTTTCACTCTAGCTTCCATATGTTAGAGAATATATCACCCTTGACCTTCTGACTTTGTCTCATTTCACCTAATATATTGATCTCAAGTTTATCCATTTTCGTGCAAATTACACAATATCATTTTCCTTTATAGATGAATAAAGTTTTGCTCTGTGTATATACCACATTTTCCTCATGTATTCATCCATTGATGGATGGTTCCATAATTTGGTTATTGTGAATTGTGTTGCTGTAAACAGGGGTATTTATTTATTGATATAGTATAATCACTTTATTACTGCAGGATAAATACCAAGGAGTGATATTGCTCAGTCATATACTAGTTACTTGCCTAGTTTTTGAGGAACCTCTATACTGATTTCTATAGTGCTTATACTAATTTTTAATTCTACCAACAGTGTAAAAGCATTCCTTTTTCTCTGCATCCTTTCCAGTATGTAGTTTTGATTTGCATTTCGTTACTTTTTCTTAAAGTTGAACATCATTTCGTATACTTTTTGTACCAGGAATTGAATCAGTGCTTAACCACTGAACTACATTCCCAGTCCTATTTTCTTTGTTTTTCTTTTTTCTTTCTTTCTTTTTATTTTCTTTTTTTTTCTTTCTTTCTTTCTTTTTTTTTTTTTTTTTTTTTTTTTTTTTTTTTTTTTTTTTTTTTTTTTTTTTTTTTTTTTTTTTTTTTTTTTTTTTTTTTTTTTGGAAATAGGGTCTTGATAATTGCTTAGTGCCTTGCTAAGTTGCTGAGGCTGGCCTTGAACTTACAGTACTCCTGCCTCAGCCTCCCAAGCCATTTTTTCATATTCTTGTTGACCTTTAGTGTTTCTTCTTTTGTGAAGTATCTGTTTAATTCATTTGACCATTTATCAGTTGTACTATTATTTTGGTGTTTTTTTGAGTTCTTTATCTATTTTAGTTACTAATTGTCAAAAAGTCACTGGAAAAGATTTTCTCCCATTTTTTTAACTTTTCTGTTCATATTCTTGTTTCCTTTGTAGTGAAGAAGCTTTTGAATTTGGTTATGGCCCATTTATTAACTTTTCTTTTATTCATTCAACATAGTCTTACATATTGAAGGGAATCACTATTAACTCTTGATATTATTTCCCGAGCTTTAGAGGGTTCTTTTGAGAAAGTTGTTGCCTGTGTCTATCTGCTGGAGCATTAACCCTATGTTTTCTTCTAGAAATTGTATAGTTTCTGATCTAATTCCTAGGTCTTTGATCTAGTTTGAGTTAATTTTTGTGGAAGGTGAGAGATAAGCACATAATCTAATTCTTCTATGTATGGATAATCAGTTTTCCCAGCATCATTTGTTAAAAGGGGTTATCTTTTCTCCAGTGTATGTTTTCAGCACCTTTGTCCTGGATCAGATGACTGTAGATCCATGGGTTTATCTCAGTCTTCTTTTCTGTACCATTGATCTCTGGGTCTATTTTTATATCAGTACCAACCATACAGTTTGTTGGGGTTTTTTTTTTTGTTTGTTTTGTTTTTGTTTTTAGAATTTCTTGGGTATTCTGGTTCTTTTACTTTCCCAATTAAATTTCAGGACTTTTTTTTTCTAATTTGGTGAAGAATGTCATCTGTACTTTGATGAGGATTAAACAGACTCTAGATTGGTTTTGATAGTGTGGCTATTTTAACAAGATTAATTCTGCCTATCCATGAATGTGGAAAGCCTGTGTATCATCTGAAGTCTTCAATTTCTTTTTTCATGGCTCTGTAGCTTTCATTGTAGAGGTCTTTTACCTCCTTAATTCAATTTGTTTCTAGGGTTCTTTATTTTTGTTTAAGGCTATAGTGAATGGGAATTTTTTTTCTGATTTTTTTCCTCAGGACATTCACTGTTGGTATGTAGGAAAGCTATTGATGTTTGTATGTTGATTATTTAGCTTACTAATTTGCTGAATTTGTTTATTAGCTCTAGCAGTCTTCGGTGAAGTTCTTTTTCTGTTTCTTCTTTTTTTTTTTTTAATTATTTTTTGAACAACCTTACACGATTTTAACAAAATAATATAAAATGTGTATAAAAT
>PVKS010036512.1:0-19272 GCA_004027875.1 Aplodontia rufa
CTGATTTTAAAGCATAATAGTTCTCATTACTATGCTCAGTGTTCTGTATATTATAAGGCTCTTTGCTCTTGCTGATGAGCATAAAACGCTATTCCTGGTTTTTTGTTTTTTTTTTTGTTTTTGTTTTTGTTTTTTAGAGTAGATGAGTTAATTTTCTATTTCTAGTCTTTCAAATGTGAATTTGCCTGATTTGCCTGTTACACTTGGCTTTTATATTCTGATTATTTAACATACATTGTAATGAGAGCATTTTTCTCACCATTAGATACACTGTTTTGATACTGGGTAATATATATATATATATATATATATATATATATATATAATGTGTGTGTGTGTATAATTAGTGCATTATAGTTTTACATAACAATGGGACTATTCCTCTATTCCTGGTTTTAAGGAGATGTTTGTCTTCAGTCCCTTTGAATGTTTTCCTTCAGAGTTAGTTTCTTCAAAGTCATATGTTGCTCCAAACTCAGCAGAACACTGAAGAGTGAGCTTCTGAGATCTGATTTCTGAAGTTCTCTACGCATCTCGCTTCTGTCTAGTGCTCTGTCCTGTGAACTCTGTTTCCCTGGGCCTCCCAGACTGTTCCACTGAACCAAAGAGGCTCTGGGTCCTATGAGATTCCAATTCTCTCTCCCATAATGACTTTCTGTAGGCAGTTAATGGGGATAATTTTAGTCTTAACCTTGTTTAGTAGCTCTTAGAGATCCACATTTCTTCTACCTAATAAACACAGTCCTAGTGTGTATTGCTTTCATGTACTTTTTTTTTTTTCACTTTCTTTAAGTCATTTCAGGTAAGAGAGTAAATACAGTCCCTTACATCATCTTCCAAAAGTTTGTGAAACTTGATTCACTCCAATAAGCCAAAGAAATAAATGCTTGCTTTTCCATCAACACTCTCAATATCAAATAGCCCTTTTTGAAAGAGAAAAAATTACATTGATCTAAATTGATCTTCACTATAAATTCCTCTCTAGATAACACTTTCTAATGGATAGTTTGCTATGTCTTCTACAAGAATAGGAAAAACAAACACAATGCATTGAAATACTGAAGCCAAACTTTCCAGATATTACAAAATATTTTTATTGATTCTCTAGGAACAAGAGGGTTATATAAAGTGAGGAAGTAAGCAGTCTTGAAATTGGACAAAATTTAAACAAGTTCTTCATGTGTGACTCTATGCATGTGACTTACCATATTGCTTTAGGTCTGTTTTATTTTCTTATCTATAAAACTGAGGCATTCAGATTTCATAGAAATTTCCTGAAAATTAACATAGGTCTGCAAAATTCTTAATATCACATGGGGCAAAGAGGATTCATTCTGTGTAGTAGCTCTTAAAATTATTATTATTACTCCTAATGAGTGGAAATCAATATGGTACTATTACCTTTTAAATCAAAGCTTATATACTTCATTTTATAATTATCAGATTCAATTAATTTCATTCTATTCTTATTTTTGTCTTCATGCATGTGATCATTTCTTAAATTGCCCAGTAAGAAGATTCCTCAGCTTTCTTTCAAGCAAAATTTCATTCTGGGGAAATTATATTTTTCTCTTTTGGCATTTGCCTTCTCTTTAGTTCAGAATAAAACATTTTGTATGTATGTATATGAAGGGGGTGTGAATCTAAACAGGGGTGTGTGTTTGTGTGTTTATTTCCTAGAAGACAACATGTTTCTAGACTAACTTTTTCCAAATATTTTGAAGTGTTGATTAACTACATGACTGGGAATTCCATGGTATGCTTATTTGATAATCTAAAGTATATAACTCTTCTTTTATGTCTTAAGGGATTAATATCTTTAACAGTGAACAAAACTCAAGCTTGTGGTAGCATTGTAGGTACCTTGAAGTTTTATCCTCCTCTGCATATCATTGTCTATCAAGATCAAAACAGGCCTTAAGGGCAAGTCTTGTGTAAGTTCATGCTTCTTGTCGCAAAACCTGAGGAACAGGACAGTTGGGGGAAGGCTAGCAGTATTTTGGAGAACTGCAGACATTCTGACTCTTTTTTGATGCTTTCTTTGCCTCCATGTACCAAACAGAAAATATATGTATATGATTTTTAAAAAACACAAAAAAGTGCTGGACTCTTCGGGGGTCATAGGTAATCCTTGTGATATTAATGAGTAGTGAGGAAATGAAAGTTCTCAGAAGAATACACTCCTTCAAAGTAAGTAATAAAAATCAATTCTAATTCAAGTATCATACATCTCCAAGTCTGCTAACTCTTAATGGGAATTATTAAAATAGCACATTAGAGAAACCATGTAGATTAAATCTAGTTATGATCCTCTAATTTTATTCTTCTGTGAAAACTGCAGAAACTCTTCCTGTTTCCAATTAGAATAGCTCCTCTCATTTTATAAAGCCCTTTATAAAGACTCTTTTCTTAACAATTATCACTTCAATTCCAATTTCCCTTTTGTTATCAAAAGTTTGTAATAGACAGTTGTCTAGAATAATTCACCCTCATCATTATATTTTGAGTTTCTCTTTTAACTAAAGCCAAATCTATTGGCACCCATGCGATCAATTATCTCACTGTAGCTTTCAAGTAGTTACTTGCAGTTCCTTAGTTACCTGGAAGAGTCCTCCTAGAGTCTTAGATTTTTGTCTTACACTTTGTTACTTTCTGTTTCTAACAACATTGCACTTTAATTTTTTTCTTAATTTTCCATAATTTGCTTTCATTCATATATATATATATGTATATGTATAAGTATATATGTATATACATATATAAATATATCTGTTCAAAGTTTGTTACAATATTTGTTCTTTTTATCATTTATCTTTTCATTTTCTCATGCTCTTTTATTAAAAATCTCTTAGGTATTAAGCTTTCACTTTAGGCTTATTTTGAAAAAGATTTCATTGCTGCCACAAATATTCAATTTTTAATCATTAAATTGTACTCGTGGCTAAATCTCATTGTTATAAAAATGTAGCTTCATATTTAGAGTTTTAGAAACAATGAACTTTCGTATCGGTGAATCTAAAAAATTCTTCCAATTTTTCACATGCTTAGAAGTTCAAAAAGAAAAGATGAACAGCTAATTCTATGACTTTCTATGACCAGAGGATGTCAGACATTTGAATCTTTGTTGAATCTTCCTTACCTTAACCTAAATTATTGTAATAAAACAGTTTATATTAGAACTAAGATAGATGAAAATTTGAGTAAAGACTAAATTGGTCCAAAACTCTCTATCTTGCTGTTGAAATTCTTCATTAAATAATGAATAACTGATATTGATGGGATGTGGCTGTACCAGAAGTTAAGAGTTAGTCACAAACCCCTGAGAGGGCTACCTAAGAGTAGTGTGATAATGTAGATGAAAAGGAAAGGGAGCTGCAGACTAGTCTGAGGGTGTGCCCACACTCAGCTGATCTCTGATGACCTCATGTGTCCCAAGTGACAAGTCTTCATCTGTATGTTGTGAAGCATAGTGTGTACTGCCTATCTCACATCCTTCCTAAAACCTGAATAATGTGGTGCTTGGTGAAATCTATGGCCTTTTATTCATGATATTGAATAGAACCTTGAATCACTTATGTTAGTGAAACTTAAGCAGTATTTTAAAATATTATCTTCTTGTGTATGTGTGTATAATACTTATAGAAATATTGAGAACTCTGCAGAAATAGCCTTAAGTTTTTACTTTTGAGTTCTAAGATTCAAGCTTATATTCTTAACTTTTTTCACATTACATTCAAAATATTTCTTTTGCAAATATTTGTTGATCATTGAATATATCATTTTTTAAAAGTACACAAACCACTGTTGTTTGTACACATAAGCCACTAACATTGATTGCATTCTTATGTAGAATACAAAAAGTTTGTAGAGATTAAATAAAAAAGTTTTGGACTAAGAATTTCAGCTTGGATCCCTATGCTAAATAAAGGAATACTAATAAAACAAAGGTTGGTAATTTTTTCATAATTTTCACCAAAAATGTCATTAAAGAAAGTTATTGAACAGTTTAACTCTTTTTGAAAATTAAAGAAATGAAAGTAAAGACATAAAACATTTTTAAAAAGGGAAATGTGACTACAGGTATTCTCCTATAAATTCCTGTAGGAGAGATCATATTTTAAAGTTTTTTATGATGATACAATCTTAGTGCTTGCCTACTAATTTTGGTTTATCATTAAATTAATCAAATGAAGAGTACTTAATCCTGAAATCAGGTAGAATTTTTAGCATTTCTTTGCACAAAAAATGTCACCATACTCACATTTCTGCCTAAGAAGTTTATTTTTTGCTTGAGTTTCAATAAGCAAGTGATTCTGTATCAAAAAGCATGTTGTTAAATAACTACCTTTCTAAGATATTTGGCCTTAAAAGCTCAAGAAGAATGAATGGGTTGTTGTTACTGTGTAACTTAAAAATGGTTTTATATGTACTTTTTAATAAGATAAGTTAATCATCTGTTTAGCAATTGTGGAATAGCTGACATTGGCAAGAGTTGACTATGAGAATCAAGGCTCTTTTTCCTGATCTTTTTGTAGTGTTTGGTTTGGTTTGGTTGGTAAAATTTTTATTAATGTAAATTTTACTTTCAGTAAAATACATAAAATCCTAATGGAATTACTAAATTCCTCTTTTATATTTCACACATACATACACTCATGTACGTATCATTCAGCTCAAAACAGGGAATCTTTCCAATGACCTAGAAATATCCTTCATACTCTCCAGCCAGCAGTATTCAGAAAAGTTACCTCTGGTGTAGGGATTACCCCCATAGAACAGCTTTTCTTGTTCTTAAACTTCATATGATTGGAATCACACACTATGTTCTCATTTGTCACAAGCTCATATTTCCCACAAAATAATGTTCATAAAGCCATTTTCACAAAACATATCATAATTTGAACATTCCTATTCTAAATTTTCTGGAGTTTTCTGAGAAAGAAGTTAACTGATGAGGCTGATCAGTTAACTATAAGAGGCAGTTAATTGTAAGAGGCAGTGTTTTATAATCTTTTGCTTTAGACCACCATGTCCTGCTTCCCAAATCAAGTGCACCTGATTGTTCTTCATGTGACATTCTGAATATTTTTGAAGTGCATATTTATAAGTTACTGGAACTCTAGTGAGACCTTTGTCTCATGAAGAAATACATCCACAAGTTGTATTTCTATTCTTCTATTCCCATGTACAGATTAAGGCTTACAGAATTGCTCCAA
Organism: Aplodontia rufa; assembly: GCA_004027875.1. Classification (NCBI taxonomy): domain Eukaryota; kingdom Metazoa; phylum Chordata; class Mammalia; order Rodentia; family Aplodontiidae; genus Aplodontia; species Aplodontia rufa. Next base: position 5,217 of record PVKS010036512.1, read on the forward strand.
GGATATTTGTCAAATGACTGAATCCTTGGCAAACTCAAAGGACTTTTTACTACTCTCCCAGGTTTCCCCTGTTTAGATATTACACAAATCAGAATTTGGGGGTCATAATGTGCATTTGGCTGACAATGAGATATTGGTACAAGGTTCTATAAAATAAGAACTTTGTTCAAATGGTATATGAGATCAGAGCACAGTGAGTAATATCCACAGTTGTGATTGGCATTACTTTCTGGAGAAATTGCAAGAAAAGATAGTTTTAAAGGGAGCAATTTTAATTTTAATATCCAGTCTCAGAAAGAGAACAGAAGTTCAACTTGATGGAAAGGTCTTTGGGCCCAGGCTGGGCTGTGAGTGTTCACTAAAACGGCAGGATTGTCTGACTTTGACTTCATATCATAGGTACCACTCTTTAGTCTTTGGTTGCCCTCAAAAGCTACTGTCTCATAGGCATCTGGTAAGGACCAATAGAAATCTCTTTTCACTAATACATGAAAAATTTTAAATTTTGATTCAATTTCAGTTTCAATACATTTTAATATTATCTTGTAGCTTGAATCACAATGCCTTTGCTAACTTGTTTGCCATTGAAAATCCAGATTTGATGTCTAAAGATTTTAAGGGTTAAAATATTTTTGTTTTGTTTTATGAATATCAGGGGTTTTGCCAAGAATATGTAAAATGCCTTATTTCTTCATTCACTGTTTTGAGTTTTAGCTCCTGATGAATGTTCTTTAGCAAAATCATACATGCTGCAACATGACTTAATGGTTATGTTTTAAACTCAATAAGAACAGCAGCCTCTGCAGGTATCCTTTCTGTGGGTAGAGATCATTGTGTTAATGATGCTTCCAAAAAAAATTTAGTTGAATTTAATAGACATTTGTGGGTTCAAAATATTATAATGGATGGCAGGACTGAATCCAAAGCAGCTATCTTAGGACTGATTTGCAGTAAACTACATAGAGAGGTGAATGTAAGCCATATAAGTTGTTCCACCATCATGCAAGCACACCTCTGAAGTCTTGCTCACAATACAATTTGTCTGCAAAATGTTTAGGAGAGGGAACCTGCATACAAGGAAAACCATTTTATTTTCATCTGTTTTTATGTTTCTTTTTTCTTTCCTCCACTTAGTTGTATATGTGGTCTTGGGGTTTGAACCCGGGTCCTTGCACATGCCAAAAGCTCTACCACTGAGCCACCTCTCCAGTCCCAGCAAGCCATTTTTCTTTTTAAAGAAGTGCAGAATAAATAACATGCTCTATGTTGTCAGGGTTTATTTCAGGGCACAACCTGAAGAGCTGGGAATTTTTTTTCCTTTCCCTTCCTCTCAAATATTGTTCCTATATTTTTTTCCACAGAGTTATTATACTTGTGAATACAGATATAATTAAAATTTTTTATGCTTTAGCATAATGGGACAATCAGCATGAAAACCAGGAAAAAGTAAAATATTTTTATTTACTTTTAAATCTTGAGGCTGTGCAGTGATCATTGTTCTATATAAGGGGAATCTCCTAAAAGCTGGATGACAGGTAAGGTGCCAAGGTGAGGACATCAAGGAATGCTTTTAACAGACCTCAGAGTGAGTTTTACATCTTGTTCCCTCCAAGCTTCCCACCAAGTTCACTGCTAAATACACATCATTTTTTTTGCTTCAGTGGAGTGTTAGGGTCATTGACAATTGCTCTTATAAACAGTCTTCAATTACCTCAAAGTATTAAAAGATAACTCATTCCTCAACATCTGAACTGAGTTTTGAACCATATAGCCCTTGGGTTTTAGTGTCAAAGCATCCAGAACAATTCTGGTTTCCCTCTGTAGCCATCCAATATGACGTGTTATGGCCCATTTGAGCAAGGATGGTTGATAATGACATGTTTGCTTTTTGTCCTGCTGCATATGCTTATCTCATTTGGACCATGATAAATATTTCATAGTGCACTTCAGTTACAATACCAAAAGTGACATTTGTTGTACAGAAGAGGACAAAAATAGTATGGATACAAGGATCAGAGGAATAAGTCTTCAGAAGTACAACAGACACTAGGTCAATGAGATGTCTTATTACCAACACTCTTTCATACAGAGACCACTTTCTTTTACATTTGCATCTTCTTCTTTACCAGGTGGTAAAAGATGCTTACAATAATTATATGTTATATTCAGGTCATTTTCCAAAAGTGATGGTCAAAGGACGGACATCTTTTTATCATGTTTCAAGAAAAGGCTGAAATAATAGAACAAAACCAACATGACCTTATCAATGGGACCTTTCTGCACAACCACCAGGGAGGAAATCTCTCCATTCTTCTTGAATCTGAACTGGCTCTATGACTTATTTTGGCTAATAGTATGCAACAGGGGTAAACCTTTTCATTTCTGATGTGAGTCTCTGGGAAATGGCAAACTCTGTGTTAACATCTCAACACAGTCTCACTGTGTTGAGGAAGCCCAGGCATCCATTTCAAAGAGGCCTGCATAGAGGAGGAGCAAACTTCCTAGTTGAAGTTTGGAACTCCTTGCTGGCATCCAGTACTATTTTCCAGGTATGTAAGTGAAGACACTTTGAATGTTATAGTTGCAGTACCATCAGATACATGAGAACCCACAACTGATATTATATGGAGCAGAAATACCTAACTGAGCACAGGGGTTTGGGGGATTCTTGGTACTAAGAATAATGGAAGTATAAAATGCTTGTAATTTTCAACCACTAATTACTTATTTTAAGTATTTTTGTATGGTTTTATATATACACACACATACATATATATAGATGCCAAAATTTGCCATTTAAATCATTTTTGACATAAATATATATTATTAAGGAAGAGTTGTTGTACAATCATAAATGTGTACAGATTAACAATGTGATATATATTTTCTCCTAAACCATAGTTGCATAGTTCCCCCACATTGCCCATTCCACAGTCTTTTGATTCTTCTATATTATGCCCTTAACAAATATAAATGTTTCTCTCTCTCTTTCAAATATATATATTTGACTTCTAAGGGCAGTAAGGAATATGCTACATTGTTGATTGTCTCCCTAGATCCCTCCCTATCTTTCCTCCCTTTCCCCTCCCCCCTGCACCCTATATGTCTATGATTCCTAGATTATGTGTTGCTATGCTCTTGGTGGGTCCAATATATTAGTTTGACTACATTTCACCCAAGCCTGCGTTTAGCTCCCTTCTCCACAAATGAGGGGAAACATTTGACCATTGACTCTCTGGGTTTGGCTAACTTCACTCAGCATGATTTCTTCCATTGCCATCCATTTACCTTCAAAGGCCACAATATCATTGTTTCTATATATTCAAAGCTTTGGGATCCATTCACTCAGTGAACCTAGTGAGGGGCACCTGGGTGATTCCATAATTAAGCTATTGTAAATTGAGCTGCTATTTAATTGCACATTTCAGTGACAGTAATTGCAGGGAGTTATTTATTTTCACCGCACCAAAAAAACTCTACCAGTTAAGTAATAACTCCATATTCCTCCCCTCCCCAGCCACAGATCAAACTCTAATCTAGTTTCCATTTCTATAAATTTGCCTACTATAGATATTGCTTATAAGTTGGCTTGCACAATACTTGTCCTTTTATGCCTCTTAAAATTTAGCACAATATTTTCAAGGTATATTCTGTTGTAGCATGTTTCAGAATTCCATTGTGTTTTTATAGCTGAATAATATTCCCTAATACATACACCACATTTTTTATCCATTCATCTGTTGATGGATAATTGGGTTGTTTCTACTTCTGAGCTATTATATTGTAATGAACATTAATGTAAAGTATCTGTTGGAGTCATTGTTCTTAGTTCTTTTGAGTATATACCTAGGAATGGAATTTCTGAGTCCTATGGACCTTATATTTAATTTCTGAAGGAACAGTTTCCATGACAGCTGTTCCATTTTACATTCCCACAAAGCGATAGTTTTTAGAATAGTTTCCTCCACTAGAATAAATAAGTACCATATTTATCAGCACTCTTATTACTTCCGAATCTTTTGAGGACACCAAAAACAATCCCAGAATTAAAAAAGAAAATCATGTTTTCAAACAACATAAAAGGTTTCTATATGAAATTTCTCCAGCAATCTGAAACTGCTAAGCTTCATAAGGACATGATAGAATTCACTAGTACATATATCCACTGCCTGCAGTCCAGTTCAACTAAGCATCATACTCTATAAATATTAAATTATCCTATATAACTAATTTGTCCTTGTGGTATTGATAAATCCTTCTCCTCTTCTACCTTTAAATCCAGTTCTCTATCACCTGCATAGTTCCTCAATATAGTACTCCTTATTTTTTTTATTTGAAAATGTCTGGCTTCAAGAAGGAGGAGAAGAAGTTGAAAAATAATTAATTTTCTAAAAATTATTTCCCTCATTGATATAAAAAGAGTAAGTTTGTGAATGCTAAATAATACAATACCCTTGAAGAGTCATTACACATTCAAAATGCGCTGAGGGAAAATGTTTGATTTTATTTTTGCCTAGTGTTTGTCAAAATTTATACGACCAACAGTCTCCATTCTCATACATATTTGTATGTGCCAGGTAATATAAATTTCTTCCTCTAGGGTATGGCAATACCTGGGATTTTCATTCATTTTGAAATTTTCTCCTCAAAATATTACTAAAATATATTGCAATTTATCACATGATCATAATTTGAACTTCTTATATGCTAATAACTCTGCTTCAATGATATGCATGATATTTCTACCAATATTAAAAGCTAAATATTTATGAGGAAAGTTATGTGAATTAATATCATGTGGGTTAGAGCAAAGTGCATGCAGTGTGTACATCTCTTAATTGCTTTTGACTGGGACAAAAGAGGGATAGATGTGTGGGTGGAAGTGGGAAGAAAACAGAAACAGGATGGGCTGAGAATGCAGTGGAGCTACAAGCAACTGATCTACTCCAAACCAGTGATTTTAAACTTTGTTATCTGTGCAATCACTTGGGGAGCTTTTCTAAAGCCTGATGCGCATGCTATATCCCAAACCAATTAAAGCAGACGCTCTGGCCCAGGTAAGTATGCATTTTAATGTCCCCCTGAGTAACTGTAATGTGCAGCCATGGCTGATGAGGTGACTAGAAGGGATGTAGGAAAGTCATTTGCAAACAGTCCGGCTTAAGGAGATAAGGTCGGCTCTTGGTGGTGGGCAAGAACATCACAGAAAGTTGTCCTACCTTTCTAATCCAGGCCAATTTAGGTTTTGATAAACTTGATTTATCAAAATACTTTGAATGCAAAATGTTGAGTCAGAGGTTCTTTGACATTCAGATACATCAGTTTTACCTGTGGAGCTGGGCCAGTTACTTCCTACAATCAGGCGAATTTCTGATGATTCTATGTCTTAATAACCTTGATTCTTTCAAAATAAGAAACGCAGAAATTAAGACAACAAAGGGTCTCAAGAACAGTTAAAGAATTCTGCTATTATTTTATTCTTCACCCCTATTGTGTCACATCTGTACTGCCACATGGGCTTTAGCTCTTTGCTGAGATTTCATCATGGACTTTGAAAGTAAGAAGAAGATCTGCCCCAGTCCAAACTCAGCATTTGGTAAGATAAGCCAGAAAACTTTATCATCAGATGAGTGAAGAGTTCTACTTCTTAGGTAAGAAATATTATGGTACTTTTATATTTGAGAAGGAATAATTAGATTTCAAAAGCCTTTTCCTATAATAGACGAAGAAGCCAGTATTAATTTCTCTTCGGTACTATTTCATATTCACTATAGTTACACAGAAGTTAGAAGATGAATTAAAAGATAAAGATTAATAGAACATTTAGCAGTGCGAAAGGTTTGTAGAGAAAAGTCTACTTAGGTAACACCTGTTGATGTCAACATTTTGAAAATCAGATGTATTAGGAAAAAAGCAGTTAAGAAGGATGTTGTGTAGCTCAATTCCACAGGTTTGCTTTCTGACTACTTGTCAGCTTTATAACCTCAGGCATAATGTTGAAAACTTCTGTTTTCTCCACTATCTAATAGTAGCACTCAGAGGACCTATCTTATGAGGTTGGTATATGAATAAATAAGCTAATATATATGAAGTGCTTAAAATAGTATTTGTTAAGTAGTAAGGATTCAAATATGACAGCAATTACCAGTATTATCACTGGACATTTTGATGTTCATTGGCTCAAATAACCATTTAGAAAAATAAGCTTAGTTGTGCTTTGGAAAAATATGCTACAGAATTTCAGAGGGTAGTGGATGGTTCACAGAGGCCTTGGGGCCATCACAACTTGCCCCAATTCCTACCTCAAAGAGAACAAAAAGCCCCATAGGCATGTGAAGTGGGACTGTAGGAGCTTCTCAGGGAACAGGTGGGGAGCAATCTGTGGTAAGGGACTGTCCTTCTTAGAATACTCAATTCTGGGGCACCAGTGTGTCTAGAATAGCCATTGAGTAAGGAACAGTGGGTCTAGATGAGATTGTTAGTTATGCCTGACCATGGGCCTGGAATGTCAGGGTGGCTGTGTGGGCATCATGTCCAGAGTTCCAACTTTCAGACATTCTTCAATGTTTTTATTTTTCCACTATATCTCACTCGACTGTCAGGTGAGAACTGTTGTACGTGTTACCTGGTCTTTGATTCTAAACTGATCATTATGGATGGGACTGTGCACTAAAGGAAGAGGTCCATCTCCAGGGATAATGTCCACACTTTTATGTTCCTCCCATGATACTTTACAGGGCTGTGGTGTGCCTGCAGCTCAAGGTGGCCATGTCAGGGAGCTCTACCTAGTCAACACCTTCAGCCTAGATGCTTTATTCTTAGGAAATCAATCTTGCTGTACTTCAATCGCTGCACCATCTCTACTATTCTAATAAGGAGACAGAAAGTGAACTACAGCTACAGGGCCCTGTCTTTGTATGTACAAGGATGGTCTCTGGCATAGTTTGGGAAATTGACTTTATTAATGTGCCTAGGATCTAAATACAGAGGAAAGAAAAAATAATAAAACAAACTAAAGTTATCTAAGAGTTAGTTCTGCTAAAGGGAAGGCTGAAATAGTTCTTCTCACTATATCTGAAGGCACCAAGCAATTGTATCTGGGAAACTTAGCAGGTTCTCCCTGATCAGGAAAACTGATAATTGACTCTTCCATTTAGAAATATCATTAAAACAACTCTGATTTGCTTTCTGTGTTCATTTTCCTAACCCTGACACCTGTTGCTTTAAAAAGTAGTTCTTTTCACAAATTACAGTATCGTGCTATTGTTATCTTGTACAAATTATAGCAGAAGCCTCAGGTTCACAGGAAACCTTAAATTAGCCAGGAGGCAAGGAGAAAAATGCAAGAGAAATAAGAGCAGATTAATTTGATGTTTGTAAGAATATAAGCCAAATGGGTAAAGTCATATCTGGAAATAATGTGTAGGAAGCAAGCTCTCACCTCTCCCTTGCAAAAGAAGGGAGGGGCAGAGATGAAGTCTGCAAATGCATATTTTATAAAGACAACTCCCTAGAAGAGTAGACACTTTATCTCAAAATTTATTGAGTAGAATTTTAGCAACCATTTTAGAAATGCTCAGTATTTGTTAGCTTTGTTGTTTCTATTTCCTCCTGTGCTCTCTGATTACAGTGCTGTATTTAGGAATGATCAGAGTGTGACTATCATTTTACTATACCTCTCTTCCTACTTTCCTGCCTTTCCTGTGGTACACATGGATGCACATACTCATGTATATATCGATGCAGAGCAGGGTTAAGTCAGAAATTAAGAAGGGTCTCCACAAGAAAGGAAATGGTTTTACATCCCTCTGGGAGGATTCGATTTCTACATTATAACACTGCTTGCCATTCAAAATATTCTTTATTTAAAAGGACTGAACTGTGAGGCAGGAATGCAAGAAGTCTACAGAGAATAATTTACCCTAAGTCAGGACACATGAGTTTTCTGGTCTAGGATTAGCTAAATCAGTGTTTTAGTGAATGAATAGTTGGTTAAGGAACTCACATTTTAGCACGAATTAGAAAAATATAAACAAGACATATAACCATTATATTCAAATTATGCATAAAACAGGAATGTAGGAGAAGTAGTTAAATCTACCAAGGAAGGCCACAATAAAAGTGTTAGAGAAAAATCCGTTAAGAGTAGCCCTTGAAATATAATTAGGTATTTGAACATAAATATGGTAAAGAATGTAGAAGTTAAAGATTGAGAAAGAGTATGATTGGAAGAGTAGGATTTCTCAGAAACTAAAATAAGTATCACAATGCATTTTCACATATTATTTCCAGCTTCTAAGCCAAGATATATTACTTTTATTATATAGATCACCAACTATCTTATCTTCTGAGTATCATAAAAGTGTAGCATTGCAGGGATGAGTCCCTTAATTCACTTAGTGATACTTTACTTACCTTGATGACATCCTTAGCAATTACTGTCTATCCTAGAACTCAAAATCATATGGAACTAGTAATTCACATTTGCCTGAAATTGCCTGTTTCATCCTTGGTTAATAAAAACTGAACAGGAAAAGAGGAGTGAAACTATTTTTATTTGCAGACAATATGATATTATGCGTAGAAGACCCAAAAAACTCCACCAGAAGACTTTTAGAGCTCATAAATAAATTTACCAAAGTGGCAGGATACAAGATCAACACCCAGAAATCAATAGCTTTCCTATACACTAACAGTAATTCAGCCGAAGAAGAAATCAGGAAATTTATCCCATTCATAATAACCTTAAAAAAATAAAATACTTGGGAATTAATCTAGCAAAGGAAGTAAAAGACCTCTAAATGAAATGAAAACTATAGAAGACTGAAGAAAGAAGTGGAAGAAGACCTGAGAAAATGGAAAGACATTTCATGTTCTTGGATAGGCAGAATCAATGTAATTAAAATACCCATTCTGCCAAAAGCACTGTATAGATTCAATGCAATCTCCATCAAGATAACAATGTCATTCTTCACAAATATATAAAAACTAATTCTCAAATTCATTTGGAACAACAAGAAACCCAGACTAGACAAAGCATTACTAAGCAAAAAAAAAAAAAACAAAAACAAAAAAAAAGCAGGAGGTATCATAATACTTGATCTGAAATTATACTATAGAGCTGTAATAACAAAAACTGCATAGTACTGGTATCTATACAGGCATGAAGACCAGTGGAATAGAATAGAAGACACTGAGACAAACCCAGCCTTTAACAATCTGATATTCAACAAAGGGGACAAAACTATAGCTTGGAGGAAGAACAGTCTATTCAACAAATGGTGCTGGACAAACTGGACAACTTCATGCAGACAATTGAAATTAAATCTTTATATCTCACCCTACACAAAAATCAAATCAAATGGATTGAAGAACTATGAATTAAAACAGCAAAATTACAATTGTTAGAAGAAAAAATAGGATCAACACTCCACCATATCGGTGTGGACACCGACTTCTTTAACAAGACTCCCATAGTGACAAAATCAAAGCCAAGAATCATTGAGAGTTATGCCATTAAACTAAGAAGCTTCTACACAGATAAAGAATTAGTGAAAAGCATCAAGAGACAACATACAGAATGGGAAGAAATCATGGCCTGCTACATCTTTGACAGGGGACTAATATCCAGAAATACAAGGAACACAAAAATCTTAATACCAAAAACACAAACAATCCAATCAATAAATGGGCCATGGAATTAAACAGAATCTTCTTTTAAGTTCAAAAAGCCAAATATATGAGTAAGTGTTCTTCATTACTAGCAATCAAAAAAATGCAAATCAAAACAACGTTAAGATTTCACCTGACTCCAGTCAGAATAGCAAAGATGAAGAACACAATAACACATGCTGAAGGGGTTGTGGGGAGATAGGAACACTAATATACTATTGGTGGGATGGCAAATTTGTGCAGCTACTGTGGCAAGCAGTGTGGAGATGCCTTGAAAAATTAGGGATGGGACCACCTTATAACTGAGCCATCTCACTCCTGGGTATCTTCTCAGAAGAGTTACAATCAGCATATTACAAAGACACAGCTACATCAATGTTTACAGCAGCTCAGTTTACAATAGCTAAATTATGGAACTAACCCAGATGCCTCTCACTGGATGAATAGATCCAAAAACTCCAAAAGTTGTGTGTATATATACAAAAAATGGAGTTCTACTCAGCTGTTAGAAGGAATGACATCACAACTTTTACAGGTAAATGGGTGCAAATTGAAAAAATCATGCTGAGTGAAATAAGCCAAATCCAGAGACCTGAGGGTCAAATGTTTTCTCTCATTTGAATAAGGCAGAGTAAATACAAGGATGGTGAAATTTAGGTAAATTTATTTATTAGATACACCAAATTCCAAGTATCACATAATCTGGGGAACTATAGCTATAAAGGAGAGGGGAGAGGGTGGGGAGAGGAGAGATGAAGGGTAGCCCTGGTAGAAGTAGAGTTATAAATTCTGTATGGTACATTTGATTCCCCAGTGAAACCAAATAATACCTATGCAGGCATTAAGTCTTGAAAACTCAAAACTTAATATGCATGTATATGGACATTTGTATCTGTAATAAGGGGTCATTAAATTGGAGACAAGGGAGCAGGAAGAGGCTGGATAAAGATCAGGCTCAAGTTATTTTGTCATTATGTATGTACATATGAATGTGTAGCAACAAATCACTGCAATATGTAAGAACATGCTGAACTAATAAAAAAATGATTAAACATGTGCCCTTTGTTTAAACTTAAATCTTACTCCATCTTTGGTTCTGCTTCTTGAAGTAACCCAAAGTAAATTTTGGCTTCACTATACACTATAAACCAGTTAAGAATTATTACTTACCCTTTCCATTCCATCTTTCTAAAAATCAAATATAACTGTGTTCAGTAACTGCAGAATTAATTTGATAAAATTATGCCATGTACATATATATAAAAGATAGATATATACATATATCAAAGTGAAATTTCCCTTTATGTATGTTCATAAAGCACCAGTTAAAATAAATATATAAAAGGAAGACCAGTAGAGTGGAGGATGGAAAATAAGGGGATGGGACAGGGAAAAGGAGGGAAAACAGCACTTGGGACTGAAATGGAGCAAATAAAATTCTGTGCATGCATGATGCATGAATACGTTAAAATGAACACAAATATTATATATGTGTGTGTATGTATATAGACGTATAGTACATTAATAAAAACATTTTTTAAAACACATGAAAATCCAGGAGAAAAATATATTTGGGCTCTGTCCTCCAATTCTTCATGATATAATCTTTAATCCTCCATATTCCAGATAATTCTTTCCTAAATGCATTCGCTAAATGAGGCAGGTCCACTGTGCCAACCAGTCTTGGAAGTACCTGTGTTTTGACTTTTGTTACTTTATTTTTATTTTTTTATTAATACTCCAATTAGTAGAATGAATTCTATTTTTTTAAGAGAGAGAGGGACTATGAGAGAGAGAGAAAAATAAAGAATCAACTTTATTTAGTTTTTCATATGACTTTAATTACTCCAAAACTTTGTTGTATACATGGTGTTGAGGTTTGAACCCACATACCCAGGCATGCAAGGCAAGCACCATAACCACAGCACTCCAGACCCAACTTTTGTTAATTTATAAAATCAGTATATGGACTTTGTGCTTGGAATAAAATCATATTAATACAAACAAATGTTAGGAAATAGCCCAAGGATTATTGCTGCATAGTGATATATAGCCTCAGAAGCAAGGATAACCAACAAAGTTCATAGGAAGAAAAATAATTACCCAGTTTTTTTTACTTAAAGAAGGAATCATTATATTACTACTATCTGATGGAATAAATGAGCTATTTAAAAAATATAAAGTAGGTTCTTCATATACTGATGTATATCAAGTTAAATTTTAGTGTAAAATGTTTAAAGAAAGCTTTTTCTTTTTATTTAATCTTATTTTTATAAAGTTATCATGATGAAAACAGTATGAGATATGCCTTCTTAAAAGATGCTTAGTATATAATATAATCCTGTTAGACATAAACACAATGCTGTACAGAAGACCTCCAGAATTCATTCATCTTGCATAACTATATGTTTATATCTATTGATTAGTGTGACTCTTCATTTCTTCCTCCCCTCCACTGAACCCTTGGAAACCACCATGTAGTCTGTTCTATGAGTTTGATCATTTTTAATTTCTCATATATCATGCAGATTTTGTCTTTCTGTGAGGTATATTTTAACTTAGTTTAATGTTCTCAAAGTTCCTCCATTTGATCTCAAATGGCAGGATTTCGTACTTTAAGACTGAAATATATTGCATTGTATTATGCACATACTACATTTTTAATCCATTGATCCCTCAATGGACATTTAGATTGTCTCCACATCTTGAATATTGTAGTGCTGTAGTGAGTGTGGGAGTGATAATATGTCTTTGAGATCCTGGTTTCAGTTCTGTTGGATTAACACAGTGCCTGGAAGTGGGATTGCCACATCATGCAGTAGCGCTTTAATATTTTCAGGAATCTCCATGCTGTCTTTCATAGTGGCTGTACTATTTGTATTAACCCAACAGTGTGCAAGATTTCCAATTTCTCCACTTCCTCACCAATATTGCATTTAGATTTTTTTTAATAATAGCATCTTAGCAGGTATAAAAGGATATTTTTTAAGAGAGAGAGAGAGAAAGAGAGATACTTAATTTTATTTATTCATCTGGTTTTTGTTTCTTTAACAATTAGTTGTATATGTAGTGCTGGGGTTTGAATCTGGGTCCTTGTGCATGCCCTGCAAGCACTTTACTGCTGAGCCACCACTCCAGCCCCAAGATATTTCATTGTGGTTTTGATTTGCATTTTCCTGATACATTCTAGATGACTACTTCTTTGACAAAATACCTATTAAAGTTCTTAGCACATTTTTAATTGGATTATTAGTTTTGTTGTTATTCCTATTAAATCATAGTCATAGTTGTTGGTAGAGCATCAGACTCTGAATCTAACTTTTTAACCGAAGCCTACATAAGCATGACCTCTGAATACTGCAGAATCTCACTTAGCCATCATCTTTGTTTTGTGTATTCAGACTCTTCCCCCCAAATGTGTAATATTTCTCTTTGGACAGAAAAAGGGATATACGGAAATTAAAATACACTGCTTAAGAGGGGAAAGTGGGCTCACTTAGCCAAGCTAGGAAACCAAACTTGTGTTTGAAAAGCCAAAGACATTGCTTATTTAAAAGGCATAGAGTTGAATATATAACCAGAGTAAGTCCAATTTTTCTCTAGTTAATGCATGAAAAATGGAAGTAACTACTGATACAAATAAATTAGAATGACTGAGTACTTAATTCTGCTGTAAAACTGTGATTCATTCATTCAGAAGTATTTTCTCAGCACCTACTCTGGGACATAAAATGTTCTCGTTCCAGGTATATGCTGGCCTTGCTGGCTCTGCTCCATTTCTTCTAACCTCACAGAACTGATTGGACACTCCGGAGACTAGTCATCTTTACAAGACTATTATGTAATTGTTTGTGTGTTATGATCAATCAATATTATCTGCAACTGTCAATCAATTCCATGATATTCATCTTATCCTACATTATAATATCTCTGCATTCAGAATGTATTCTTAAATTTGCTGTGTTTTTAACAACCAGGCAGTAGTCAATTGGAGCACCTTTAAAAAGTGCTAAGTCTTCAATGTTCTTGATAGTACCAAGGATGATTCTGTGTAGAAAATTATGTCCTCATTGATTGAGTTGAAAATTAGCTCAAAGGACTCAGATTTGATATGTGAAAAAGTTTCATATTATCTTTTTTTTATTTTATTAACACAGAATATTTATTCCATAACCATGATTCTATAATCATGATTTCTTCTGAATTCTTTTTTTTTATTTCATTTTTCTTTTTTTTTAAATTTTTTTATTTTTGAGCAACCTTACAAGATTTTAACAAAACAATATAAAATGTGTATAAGATGTGTATATATTCTGGACATTGCAACTGTCCCCAGGAGTGCCCCCCCAATTATCCTCCCTTATCCCTCCCTTCCCCTTCCCAT
>PVKS010036513.1:0-19296 GCA_004027875.1 Aplodontia rufa
CATTAATTTATAAACCCATTTATATATACTATATATTTGCTAACTCTATAATTTATGAAATGGTTTCCATAAAACCATCCAATCTCAATGCAAAAAATTAAAAATTTTTAGGTACTGATATTATTTCTTTGGATAGGAAAACCAACATTTGGAGAGTGAGATTTAGTTTGTTTGACTAGGTCTCCAGTATATTTAAGTTCGAATATTGCATTCCCCCTTTTTTCGAATTATATAGCTGAAGCAATGCTGATATCTCTGAAAGATCATCTTTCATTCACACACTTAAAAAACCCTGGATAAGTATCATTTATAATCATTAGGGCCAAATTTCTCTTTTTCATCTAACTGAAAATTAAACTATTATGATTATCACTGTTATACTTTTCTTAAAAAATGAAGTAAAACTTTAGAGAGGTGATTTTTACATATATATAGTAATGTACACATATTATAGAGTGAATCAATTATATAGAAGTATATATATCTATACCTATCTATGTATCTATATATATATATATATATCTACCAAGGCATATGCTTTATAATGAAAGCAGTCAAATTTTACACACCACTTTTTTTAGCTCCTAAAAGTTCATGATGTTCACATTTATAAATTATTGAATACCATCTAGAGAAAAATATCACCTTACAAGTAAATTATATGAAATTCAAATTTTGATATCCATGAAGTAAAATATAGAAATAGTACAAAAGTTCACGTGTTTCTGAATTGTTGTTCATGGTTGCTCTCATGATGTAACACAGTTTAGTTTACACAAAGTCTAAACCATGTTTTGTCTGAACATTTATAGGTGGTTTTCCAATCTGTGATATAAATCAGATGCTAACTGTAACTACTTGATGTTCCTTTGTGGTTCTCGTTACATAAAGCTCAGGGTTTCTGCTCCCTTCATCCCACTTACCCACACCAGCTCTCTTGTATGTGAGGTACAGGCCTCTGCTGTCTTCTGCAAACTTACCTCAGTCCAACTGAAGCACACTTATTATTGAATGCCCATCCTTCCAGCAGACTACGCCACAATGGCTATTACTCTTGTCTCTTTGTTTTTATTCTTTTTAAGAGAGAGTAAAAGAGAACCAATTTTATTTATTGTTTCATCTGGCCTTCGATTGTGCAACACTTAGTTGTATATGTGGTACTAGGGCTTGAACCCAGGTCCTTGTGCATGCCAAGCAAGTGCTCCAACCACTGAGCCTCTGCTCCAACCCACATTACTCTTTTCATATAAGCAGTGTTCTCAACTTCTACTTTTCCTCAGCACCAATTACCTTGTAAAAGCATCCATTCTCAATTTAAAAATAGAATTGTCTTATTTTTCCATCTCATGGAATATTTTAATATTTTAATAATATTTTAGTACTCACTGAGTTTCCCAATTCCTTTCCTTATTTCCTGATGCATCAGTAATAATTTTCCTATAGAATCCATACCTTTGACATATATTCTTTACTAACTTACATTATTCACCTTTTTTTCTATCTACTTCCATTATTCCCACAAATATATGCTAGTTACCTGCCAGACTCAAAGGAGTCTAACATATATCTTCTGACCTTATTGATCTCACATTCTGATTTAGGAATGGGCACATAAATGACTAGAGTTTATATTTTAACTAATTGTTGAGGGTTATGGAAAGCAAAGGGAATGAAACATGCATTTTATTATCATTGTCTATCACTCTTTCCAACAATCTTCCTGCTTTGATATTTTATTACTATTTTTCCTGCTTTTCAAATTCTAAGCATCATTATAGTTATTAGTTACTTAAATTCCTCTGCTCCAACAATTGAATATCTTTTCACTTTGTTAATCACAAGCATGACCACACTTCATTCAAAGTCATTCTGAAATTCTTCTGATAATAAGGTCATAAGTTCTGGTTTTCCCACCCTTACTGAAAGTGCTCTTAACCCACATTCTGTCTTCCAGTTCTTCTCTATGTACCACCATTCTGCACTGACTATTTGCAGCTTTTATGAAACAAAGATGCACCTCAATTTGTCATACTGAGTGTATTTTCAGTGCTCCTGTGTATTACAAATTTAGGTCTTTATTTGTATTGCGAACTCTGATCCTTCAATAACTTGCTAACTCTTGTTTTCTCTGCTCTGATTTCCTATTTTGGGAATTGTTACTGCTGCTAATCAAAAAAGAGTGCAGAATTATTCTGTTAAACACATTTGCTCTCTAACATTTGCTTAGGCTTCAGTGCTATATAATATTCTTTAAGGTACTTATTCAAACCACTTGAGCTCTTTTTCAGCTCTCAAGCTTCTTTCCATTTTCTTCACCAACTGCTAATTGCCAGTATAAAGGTTTTGGAAATTTTCATCCAGATTAGCACAGCTTGTGCCTCAATTTTGCACAACACCTTTGTGCAGTTCAAGTTATTAAAATGTGCACTTAGATATAGCCCCTTGAGCCTTGGGTCAAACGAGAAGTATAATAATTTCTACCAAAATAGTAGAAAAGAGCCTCCACATTCCTTCCAGATAAGGAGAGATCATGGGTTTAATACAGAGTCAGCCTCAGGGAACATTGACAGTGAGTGACGCTGGCTGGGATAAATGCACTTAATACCTAATGAGGGAATCATTTCTCTGCCTTCAATGTCATTCAAATTCAGTGGCAAGTAGGAATATTGAAAGGGCCACATCTCTGCCTCCTGCTGCATTTGAATGACATTAAGGAAGCCCATAACAATCAATTAAAATGAAGCAGTGCTGTGGGGTTATGTATATATTCACAAAAGTCAGGTAGCAAGTATTTATTACTTAGGCTGTTGCTTATCAGGGATTAGAAATTGAGTGAGTTACATTACCCAGCTTCAGGGTTACTGTATAGGATAAGGAATGGAATAGAACCTGTCTTCCATAAGACTGTTCTCATTTAAAATGAAATGTTGCATGCAAAGCAAGCAACAAATTTCTGGAATACAAGTGCCCAATAAATTATCATTTTAAAGCTGCTGATAATGAGCATAATGTCAAAAGATAACAGTTGCCACCATGATATGGAATATTAAGATGAGAATATCCAGAAGAGAGCTTATCTTTTGGACACTTTAAGACCATTCTTGTCCACACAGGATGAAAGGGAAATTGCTCTTAGGAGATTCATGAAAAAAAAGGAATTTCATATATGAATATATGCATGTGTGTATACATACATATATATAGCTGCTAACAAAATAATATATATAATTGAAAATAAAATGAAATTTGCATATTTATTTATGCGTACCTATTAGTTCCCTATATTTGTTCCCTTTACATGCCAACACTGGATCTATGGCAGAGGCTGAACTCACTGTTCCAGGGACTAATCTCAAAATAAGTATTTGTTGTTTCTACTTTGATGTTCCTTCAGTGCATGAAATGTGATGCATTTAAAATCATGCAGTCTCAGAAAAAAAATCATCATCCCCTTAATTGCATATCTGCTCATTCAATTTCTTCTGTTTAAAAAAAATTCTCCAAGAGCACTAAAATTCTTCTAACACAAATTAAACTAAGAATCTTAGGTTCTCTACTCTCCCCATCTCCCAAGAACTATTTATTTTTTTCCCACATTACATCATGACTTCCAACACTTTCATTATTTTTCACTACTGTAGATCACCACTTACAACATATTATTATTATCTGCACAGTATCTACTCTAGACAGAGTATCCTCTGCCTACTGACACCATTAATATTAGAAAACACATTTTAGGATTAAACCATGTAAAAAGTTGCCTTAATAGCTATTTGTGTAGAAGGAAAGAAATTATTTCCATGGATATGTTTGTCACATTTAATCACAAAGGACTCCAAAGTTGTTTAAGGTATGACTCATACATTGTCTTTGAAAACTGTGTGCTACCTTATGAATGGTTTGGTTGGAAATAAAGTTCAAAACACATTTGTTCAAAAAAAACATTGCATAGGACCCTCATCCATCTTTTTCAAGTCCCTGTTCCTGTGCTATCACTAAATATTTTTTCTTCCTTATTTATCAACCAAAATTTAATCAGTATACGACTAGAGAGAAATTCAAGAGAGGAGAAACAAGCCTTAGGGTTTGGGGTGGTAAAAATGTTTCAGGCTTCTCTTCTCTTCTCTCCCATAATTTGGGAAAGAGAACACCACATTAATTTCACTTGATATTGTTTTCAGTGGTATTTAGAAATTGCAGATTGCATTTATTTGTGGGAAAAAAAATAGATTGTGAGAATAATATGATCAAAATGGGCAGAGTTCTGGCAGAATTCACTGGGTAAAATCTAAATAATAAGAAAACTTAGAAAGAAATAATTGGCTTTGTGCCATATTCAATGACAGACAAAAAAGCTGGATAGTGAGTTTCGTTTCTATTTATTCTTCCAGGCACATAAATATTATTATCCCAAGTGTAAGGCAGGAAGGTACAGGAACAGTTGGAGACTCCTGTCAAAGTACAACTGATATATTTCTTTGTTTGTTTTATCATTGTTCAGGCATATATATTAAATACTTCCTTGCTATTTTCTCAAATGCAACTACCTTAATTTAGGCTACATTTATCCCAAAATGTTGTATCACAATCAGCATACTAAATGCCTCCTTAACTAAGGAATCCACTATATATCTTCCATCAGTTTTATGTGGTTTCCCTGACTGCAATCTCACAGCCCCACGTTCTTCTACTAGAAAAAAGTACAAGTAAATTTTAATGGGCGTACAGCCCTTCAAAAATGATTCCAAAGTACCTAGATAGCTGCTGAACACTTTCAATGATCATTTATTATTTTCCCAGACAAAAGCAAGTAAAATCATATCACATTAATTAAAAACTTTAGAAGACTACGTGAAGGAAAAGAGATTGTAAGAGTGGTGATAGCAAGGAGCCAAGGCTCCCCTTTTACTGGTCTGCATACCTAACACTTGTGTGGGAGTTTTTAAAGACCACTTCTACATTTGCGTATTCACTAGAAAGACTCAATATATAGACATTTCTAGCAATTGTTATAGTGACATCGTAATGGTATAAGGTCAGATAATAAGGGGAAAGACCCAGGTTGGTTCTGCATCTTTCAAAATATGAGGTTTTATGTGAAGCATACTCTTTCCAGCAATAGAATGCAGTGGCATGGCTATGTAGCTCTCTAGGCAAATCAGTTAGATGGTCAGTATTCAAAGATCACATTGGGAATTGGTTATGTAGATACTGACATGTAACAAAATCTCAGACTCACAGAGGGAAAGCAAGTGTTCAGAAGGAGTAATGGGTCATTAAGATGAGGTGCTAATAAATTAAACCTATTTCTTTGATTGGTATATAAGAAATGTAACCAGATCAAACCAAACCAAACAAAATGCTAGTAATATTACCTTTAACAAAAGAAAGTGATTTGCAAAGTTCTCTTATTTCTCATAGTCAGGGTTTTTATTGCTATCAAAATGCTTTTAAAATTTCAGGTAAAGAATAGAACAGAACATCCAATGTTCTTAATGCTGTCTTATGTAGTCAAGTTTGTCATGGCTAAGGCTGATAAAATAACCATAACAAGAATAAGCAGAACTGCACAAACTCAAGGCAAATAAAAGAACTGCTTTAGCAAGAATAAGAAAATGTGTTTAAATTCTACCAAGGTCTGAATCACTGACTACTTTAAAATGTTTACGATAATGAAGGTGTAATATACAGATACTTGGATGAAAAACCTTCTTACTTCCAGGAGAACTTCCTCTTGAGATGCAGTGTGAGGTGGGCTTTGGTACACTACAAAACAGGCTTTCTCTTGTTAAAATTATGGCATTGTTTTCATTAATTAGACTTGAATATTGGAAAACGTAGATTCATTTACTTGGAAATCTATTTTGACTCATTTTGTGAAATGATTTATCCTGTGTTTTTAATAAGACAATTGAAAACACCCTAACTTGTCTCTTTGATTCCACTGTAATCAAGAAGATTTTCAAGAGTCTCCCTTGAAAAACATGTAATAACATCAAGGGTTCACCAGCAAAAGTTAAAATAAGAAAATCCATTCTTAAAAAGCTGCTAAAGGGGCCGGAGTGCAGGTTGCAGCGCTTGCCTGGCATACATGAGGTCGCGGGTTCTACCCTGTCCACCATGTATGCAAGGAAGTGATGGAGCAACGAAAGCCACATGAAAAACTAAATAAAATTGATTCTTTCTTTCTCTCTCTGTCTCTCTGTCCATCTCTCTTAAAAAAAAAAAAAACAAAAAAAAAACAAATTGCTAAAATGTACTTTAAATCTTTTTAGTAAGAAATAACCACATTTTAAAACTTGCAAATTTTAAAAAGGAAGGGAATTTCTATCTACAAGGAAACATGGGAACCAGAGTATGTGATTCAGGATATTGACTGATCTTTTGATTCCCCATCAAACCTTGCCACAGGGAAATGTAGCCATTAACAACCATGGCTGGGTGATTTGGGGAATGGTTGGATTTATTTTGCAATTTCTTGAAGAGCATTCAGACAGCACTTGATCTTGAAGAGTGTTCATTTCTTCCAGGTAATTCCATCCTTCAGAACAGGGTGCAGATGCTCACAGTCAGAGGCATCAGGAATGCGTGGAGCTAGAGTTGAGATGAGTTCTCACATCTGAATGTGCTGATAAGGTGGGAAGGGACAATCTCATATCTCTAAAGCTAAATGAAGGAGTCTCTTCTCCCCTCCCCTGCTACTTCACATACATACATACAGAGCATCCAGGAGAAAACACAAAAGTATAGCAATTTTTCACTTTTAGTTTTTCTTTAAAATGCTGCTTCTGCCTTGTTTTATACCTGCTATTTGAAAACTTTAGCACATGTTTATTGACTATGGACTGAGTTCTATGCTAAGTGGGTTTCTTTGCCTACTGGTCCAACATGTATTTTTCCGTTTTTTTCTAGAAATCCAAAATTACCCAGATTTTTAGAATAGAAAATAATGTACCAAAATAAAATGAAAGGCCTAATAATAGATTAAAGTGAGCAGGTAGAAGTGAGAAAAATAAAAAGGACAACAGTGAATGTGTGAGCACTCCTGGAAAACTCTGAAAAACTGTTGAATCTCTTGGCCGGGATCCTCCAGCACTACCAAATTTCTAACGTAAAGACCGTTGCTACATAGGCAGTAACTAGCTAATACACTTCCCACTCGAGACTTGGGTTCGACATGGAACCCACATTAGGCTTTTCCACTTTCTGAATACATTGATAGTCACTCTGTGACTCATGGTCTCTTCAGATGACAAAACTCTCTTTGTGGAAATTTCTGACTCGGCTTCCACTTGCAAATAACTTCTTTTTAGGCCTCAGCATCCCTCTTAACATCCTTTCTCTCCAAATTTTAAAATGAAATTGTACCAGCCAGGAGCTGGCCACAAACCAAGAACTGGTGCAGAAGTACATGAGTTGGGGGTTTGACGGTGGGGAGGAAAATAGAAACGGTTGACCATTCTGTATACTAGCACTAGTGGTCTGCAGTTTGATTATTGATGCTATCTGTGGTTGATATTTTTCTTTTTCCTTTTTTTTATTTGTCTTAGACTTTATCAAATGAGCATGAAGCAATGATATAGCCCACATGGATCAATTTAAAGAGGCTCTGGCCATGTGTGCAGTGTGGAGAGAGACCAGAGGCAGTACTAGGATGGTAGCTGATGTGTGTAAGTCATACAAATGTACATCATTTGGATCCAAGAATTTTGAAAATTTAGCCAGTTTTTAAAGAAATCATTGATATGCAATGACAAAAAATATCTCTGTCATTGGGAGAAAATCTGAAATGTCCAATAACAGGGATTCATTTATATAGTTTAAATACATGCATACATTGAAATAATGGACATTTAAAAATTACATTCATACAAATAAAAACACTAATAGCTTGAAGGAATGATGATTATGTGATACTAACACAAAACATGTAATGCTAATAAACAGTATGTTCTCAAGTAGATATGTTTAGGTATTTACAATAAAATTATATATAGTAAAAAATGACCATCTTAACTGGCAGTGTTACCTCTACTACCCCATATTCTTACTACTTTCATATTTTGAAAAACTGAGGGTAATTTTAAAGACATATTAATGTCATTTCTGCAGGTTGTAGTAAATTTAAATACTTTTCTTCTTATGAGCAATTTGATAAATCTAATTTTAAAGCAAGACATGAATAGAAATATCAACACAACTTGCAGTTTGTCTTTTTTCTTAATTTATGATTTCCCTTAGGCTTGGTCTTGACCTGACCTGTTTTGGGGCTGTAGAATGTATCTGTTGAGCAGTGGTCCCCTCCCCAGCACTCAGATTTTCCCATAGTGAGGACCTTTTGTGGACATGTCATATTTCAGAGACTTTTCTAACATCTGGAAAGATCTTGTATGACTTTTTGGTAAGGAATACTTGTGCTTGCTTTCACTGGAGTTCTTTTCTGTGTCCTTTCACTGTACTCCAGTACAGATAACAAACTAGGACAGCTCCCAAATAACTACTTAATTCACCGGAGCCTGTTTACTCTGTTTCCTTCGTCAATGATTTATATTTGCTCCAGAGGATAGAACTGCTTATGCTGCAACAGGCTTCACTGATACTTCCTTTGGAAGATGCACTCATGTAAAATAGTTATTTCCTTGAAATGATTTTTTTTCAATTTTAATCTCACTGGGATGCTCTTATCTTGAAACCAAATTCCCTCATTTTGCTGAATTGGACTCTGAGTGGAAAATACAGCTGGTAAAACATCTTGAGTTTGAGCTGAAACCTAGCAGTTTCTTTTTCAACTCCCCTGTTCCTAGATGAAGAGGAAATTTCTTGGCTTTACTATTGTTATTACAGAATCAGATTCATGATCTTGTAGGAAGAAGGAAACTCAAGTTAGACTTCTTTAAAAATATAAGCTATTATTAAAATGTTTGAATTCCAATTGTAAAGACTCACTGGATACAAGACCTTAATCATGTTGCTGATACTATATAGCCTTCTGTTTCCTCCTATGAAATCAGAAATTTCTACTCTATACCATTCTTACAAAAATGAATTCAAGTAATATGACTGAAAACTAATAGTTCTTAAATAAATGTTAGTTGTTTTCCTAACATGTTAGATATTATTGCTGTCAATATAGGGCTCTCTGCCTAATGCTCACAGAAGGTAATATTATTGGCACTGGGTTTTTGCAAAAATAAAATATTTTATTGCATGATAAATGGGTTATAAGACTAAAAGAGTTCAGTCAGAGACAAGAGTGTTAATGAACCAAAAAAGGCCAGTGTAGCCAACACAAAATGCAGGGGAACTGGCATTCTAAGTCTGTCTTCAAGGTACTAATACATACTCCTGGATTACATAGGAGAACAAAAGCAAGAGGTAAGAATTAAGTGTAGTTAAGCAATCTTGGTCTGCCTGATCAAAATCTCAGGTCCAGTTGTGCAGACTGCTGACTCTGGGGAAGTCACTGTGGAAGTTGGTCTGGCTTGAGAGGACAATTCATTTCTCAACATGAGATGATTGCTCCTGCTTAAGGGGGGTAACCTCTGTTTCTGTCATGGGATAATTGTACCTGCTTAGGGGTCAGTCCCATCATGGGTGATCTGTTTCCAAGGCTTGGTGCTGATAAAATGTTGAAAATAGTTACTCTTATCTCAGTGCTGTCAATTTTAAAGGAGGATGAGGGATATTAGATAAATTTGGGACTAATCACCTTATATTACCATTTTTAGACAATCCTTAAGCAACTAAAATGTCTACATGAAGTTCAGCAGGAATCTGATCCAAAGTTTAAGGTAGCAAAGCATACAGATGTAAAATGAAGATAGAGATGGAAAGATTTTACCCTGCATTTAGTTACCCATTGGACACCTGCAGTAAGGAGTAAGGAGTCAGTGCTTTCTAGCAAAATCACTCCTAAGTCCCTATTAGTTAGTAGTTAGTAGTAGGGGACAAGGGAGAGCTTTAGGATTCTTTTGTGCAGGTCTAAATAGTCAGCATGCCTCTTCATTTGTTGCATATTTCTTTTTTGGGGGGTTATCACAATCTGCATGGGGGTGGGGGGGAGCAGTTTGAACTTTTTACTCATTTACTGGATGAGATGACTGCTTCTGCTCAAGTCCCTTCTTGAAGAACCAGTTCCAAACCATCCTTGAGTCAATTCTGGATTTTATTTTTTGAAAGATAAATTAGCAAACTTTATTATTAAGGCATTCATGCCCAGGAGTGCCCAAGCCTTATCTGAGTTCACTATGACATATGCTATTGCTTGAATGAAGACCCTATGGTGTAAGAGTTGTTCCCTTGAAAGCACAAGTCCTGTAGGGAGATGCATGAGAAATGGAGAACAATAGCATTGAGATCAGTGAATTCCAGGCAGGACAACTTTTAATCAGTAATTATAAGGATGCTTAATTCATTTGCTGATTTAAGGTCTATACCTAGTATGTACCATCTGTAGTACTAGGATGTTAGAATATAATGACAAATAAAATGAGCCAATTGCTGTGCTAGTGATTCTTAGATTGTAGGCAGAGTGGAAGCAAATGTACAATGTAAATAGACCCAGAAAAACAGTAATAAATGTTTTATCTTAGGTATAATTGTTACAGAGCTAGGGCCTTCTGGGAAACAAAGGCAGCATAAAGATCCCCCTTCATCCTGATTCTTGCAATCTAGACTAAAACATTTCAGGCATGTCACTCAAAGTAATGGAAATGAGTATATTGAAGGTATAAGAAAAGGGAAAGAGGAAACTCTCCAGGGAGAGAGTAAACAGGCTCCGGTGAATTAAGTAGTTATTTGGGAGCTGTCCTAGTTTGTTATCTGTACTGGAGTACAGTGAAAGGACACAGAAAAGAACTCCAGTGAAAGCAAGCACAAGTATTCCTTACCAAAAAGTCATACAAGATCTTTCCAGATGTTAGAAAAGTCTCTGAAATATGACATGTCCACAAAAGGTCCTCACTATGGGAAAATCTGAGTGCTGGGGAGGGGACCACTGCTCAACAGATACATTCTACAGCCCCAAAACAGGTCAGGTCAAGACCAAGCCTAAGGGAAATCATAAATTAAGAAAAAAGACAAACTGCAAGTTGTGTTGATATTTCTATTCATGTCTTGCTTTAAAATTAGATTTATCAAATTGCTCATAAGAAGAAAAGTATTTAAATTTACTACAACCTGCAGAAATGACATTAATATGTCTTTAAAATTACCCTCAGTTTTTCAAAATATGAAAGTAGTAAGAATATGGGGTAGTAGAGGTAACACTGCCAGTTAAGATGGTCATTTTTTACTATATATAATTTTATTGTAAATACCTAAACATATCTACTTGAGAACATACTGTTTATTAGCATTACATGTTTTGTGTTAGTATCACATAATCATCATTCCTTCAAGCTATTAGTGTTTTTATTTGTATGAATGTAATTTTTAAATGTCCATTATTTCAATGTATGCATGTATTTAAACTATATAAATGAATCCCTGTTATTGGACATTTCAGATTTTCTCCCAATGACAGAGATATTTTTTGTCATTGCATATCAATGATTTCTTTAAAAACTGGCTAAATTTTCAAAATTCTTGGATCCAAATGATGTACATTTGTATGACTTACACACATCAGCTACCATCCTAGTACTGCCTCTGGTCTCTCTCCACACTGCACACATGGCCAGAGCCTCTTTAAATTGATCCATGTGGGCTATATCATTGCTTCATGCTCATTTGATAAAGTCTAAGACAAATAAAAAAAAGGAAAAAGAAAAATATCAACCACAGATAGCATCAATAATCAAACTGCAGACCACTAGTACTAGTATACAGAATGGTCAACCGTTTCTATTTTCCTCCCCACCGTCAAACCCCCAACTCATGTACTTCTGCACCAGTTCTTGGTTTGTGGCCAGCTCCTGGCTGGTACAATTTCATTTTAAAATTTGGAGAGAAAGGATGTTAAGAGGGATGCTGAGGCCTAAAAAGAAGTTATTTGCAAGTGGAAGCCGAGTCAGAAATTTCCACAAAGAGAGTTTTGTCATCTGAAGAGACCATGAGTCACAGAGTGACTATCAATGTATTCAGAAAGTGGAAAAGCCTAATGTGGGTTCCATGTCGAACCCAAGTCTCGAGTGGGAAGTGTATTAGCTAGTTACTGCCTATGTAGCAACGGTCTTTACGTTAGAAATTTGGTAGTGCTGGAGGATCCCGGCCAAGAGATTCAACAGTTTTTCAGAGTTTTCCAGGAGTGCTCACACATTCACTGTTGTCCTTTTTATTTTTCTCACTTCTACCTGCTCACTTTAATCTATTATTAGGCCTTTCATTTTATTTTGGTACATTATTTTCTATTCTAAAAATCTGGGTAATTTTGGATTTCTAGAAAAAAACGGAAAAATACATGTTGGACCAGTAGGCAAAGAAACCCACTTAGCATAGAACTCAGTCCATAGTCAATAAACATGTGCTAAAGTTTTCAAATAGCAGGTATAAAACAAGGCAGAAGCAGCATTTTAAAGAAAAACTAAAAGTGAAAAATTGCTATACTTTTGTGTTTTCTCCTGGATGCTCTGTATGTATGTATGTGAAGTAGCAGGGGAGGGGAGAAGAGACTCCTTCATTTAGCTTTAGAGATATGAGATTGTCCCTTCCCACCTTATCAGCACATTCAGATGTGAGAACTCATCTCAACTCTAGCTCCACGCATTCCTGATGCCTCTGACTGTGAGCATCTGCACCCTGTTCTGAAGGATGGAATTACCTGGAAGAAATGAACACTCTTCAAGATCAAGTGCTGTCTGAATGCTCTTCAAGAAATTGCAAAATAAATCCAACCATTCCCCAAATCACCCAGCCATGGTTGTTAATGGCTACATTTCCCTGTGGCAAGGTTTGATGGGGAATCAAAAGATCAGTCAATATCCTGAATCACATACTCTGGTTCCCATGTTTCCTTGTAGATAGAAATTCCCTTCCTTTTTAAAATTTGCAAGTTTTAAAATGTGGTTATTTCTTACTAAAAAGATTTAAAGTACATTTTAGCAATTTGTTTTTTTTTTGTTTTTTTTTTTTTTAAGAGAGATGGACAGAGAGACAGAGAGAGAAAGAAAGAATCAATTTTATTTAGTTTTTCATGTGGCTTTCGTTGCTCCATCACTTCCTTGCATACATGGTGGACAGGGTAGAACCCGCGACCTCATGTATGCCAGGCAAGCGCTGCAACCTGCACTCCGGCCCCTTTAGCAGCTTTTTAAGAATGGATTTTCTTATTTTAACTTTTGCTGGTGAACCCTTGATGTTATTACATGTTTTTCAAGGGAGACTCTTGAAAATCTTCTTGATTACAGTGGAATCAAAGAGACAAGTTAGGGTGTTTTCAATTGTCTTATTAAAAACACAGGATAAATCATTTCACAAAATGAGTCAAAATAGATTTCCAAGTAAATGAATCTACGTTTTCCAATATTCAAGTCTAATTAATGAAAACAATGCCATAATTTTAACAAGAGAAAGCCTGTTTTGTAGTGTACCAAAGCCCACCTCACACTGCATCTCAAGAGGAAGTTCTCCTGGAAGTAAGAAGGTTTTTCATCCAAGTATCTGTATATTACACCTTCATTATCGTAAACATTTTAAAGTAGTCAGTGATTCAGACCTTGGTAGAATTTAAACACATTTTCTTATTCTTGCTAAAGCAGTTCTTTTATTTGCCTTGAGTTTGTGCAGTTCTGCTTATTCTTGTTATGGTTATTTTATCAGCCTTAGCCATGACAAACTTGACTACATAAGACAGCATTAAGAACATTGGATGTTCTGTTCTATTCTTTACCTGAAATTTTAAAAGCATTTTGATAGCAATAAAAACCCTGACTATGAGAAATAAGAGAACTTTGCAAATCACTTTCTTTTGTTAAAGGTAATATTACTAGCATTTTGTTTGGTTTGGTTTGATCTGGTTACATTTCTTATATACCAATCAAAGAAATAGGTTTAATTTATTAGCACCTCATCTTAATGACCCATTACTCCTTCTGAACACTTGCTTTCCCTCTGTGAGTCTGAGATTTTGTTACATGTCAGTATCTACATAACCAATTCCCAATGTGATCTTTGAATACTGACCATCTAACTGATTTGCCTAGAGAGCTACATAGCCATGCCACTGCATTCTATTGCTGGAAAGAGTATGCTTCACATAAAACCTCATATTTTGAAAGATGCAGAACCAACCTGGGTCTTTCCCCTTATTATCTGACCTTATACCATTACGATGTCACTATAACAATTGCTAGAAATGTCTATATATTGAGTCTTTCTAGTGAATACGCAAATGTAGAAGTGGTCTTTAAAAACTCCCACACAAGTGTTAGGTATGCAGACCAGTAAAAGGGGAGCCTTGGCTCCTTGCTATCACCACTCTTACAATCTCTTTTCCTTCACGTAGTCTTCTAAAGTTTTTAATTAATGTGATATGATTTTACTTGCTTTTGTCTGGGAAAATAATAAATGATCATTGAAAGTGTTCAGCAGCTATCTAGGTACTTTGGAATCATTTTTGAAGGGCTGTACGCCCATTAAAATTTACTTGTACTTTTTTCTAGTAGAAGAACGTGGGGCTGTGAGATTGCAGTCAGGGAAACCACATAAAACTGATGGAAGATATATAGTGGATTCCTTAGTTAAGGAGGCATTTAGTATGCTGATTGTGATACAACATTTTGGGATAAATGTAGCCTAAATTAAGGTAGTTGCATTTGAGAAAATAGCAAGGAAGTATTTAATATATATGCCTGAACAATGATAAAACAAACAAAGAAATATATCAGTTGTACTTTGACAGGAGTCTCCAACTGTTCCTGTACCTTCCTGCCTTACACTTGGGATAATAATATTTATGTGCCTGGAAGAATAAATAGAAACGAAACTCACTATCCAGCTTTTTTGTCTGTCATTGAATATGGCACAAAGCCAATTATTTCTTTCTAAGTTTTCTTATTATTTAGATTTTACCCAGTGAATTCTGCCAGAACTCTGCCCATTTTGATCATATTATTCTCACAATCTATTTTTTTTCCCACAAATAAATGCAATCTGCAATTTCTAAATACCACTGAAAACAATATCAAGTGAAATTAATGTGGTGTTCTCTTTCCCAAATTATGGGAGAGAAGAGAAGAGAAGCCTGAAACATTTTTACCACCCCAAACCCTAAGGCTTGTTTCTCCTCTCTTGAATTTCTCTCTAGTCGTATACTGATTAAATTTTGGTTGATAAATAAGGAAGAAAAAATATTTAGTGATAGCACAGGAACAGGGACTTGAAAAAGATGGATGAGGGTCCTATGCAATGTTTTTTTTGAACAAATGTGTTTTGAACTTTATTTCCAACCAAACCATTCATAAGGTAGCACACAGTTTTCAAAGACAATGTATGAGTCATACCTTAAACAACTTTGGAGTCCTTTGTGATTAAATGTGACAAACATATCCATGGAAATAATTTCTTTCCTTCTACACAAATAGCTATTAAGGCAACTTTTTACATGGTTTAATCCTAAAATGTGTTTTCTAATATTAATGGTGTCAGTAGGCAGAGGATACTCTGTCTAGAGTAGATACTGTGCAGATAATAATAATATGTTGTAAGTGGTGATCTACAGTAGTGAAAAATAATGAAAGTGTTGGAAGTCATGATGTAATGTGGGAAAAAAATAAATAGTTCTTGGGAGATGGGGAGAGTAGAGAACCTAAGATTCTTAGTTTAATTTGTGTTAGAAGAATTTTAGTGCTCTTGGAGAATTTTTTTTAAACAGAAGAAATTGAATGAGCAGATATGCAATTAAGGGGATGATGATTTTTTTTCTGAGACTGCATGATTTTAAATGCATCACATTTCATGCACTGAAGGAACATCAAAGTAGAAACAACAAATACTTATTTTGAGATTAGTCCCTGGAACAGTGAGTTCAGCCTCTGCCATAGATCCAGTGTTGGCATGTAAAGGGAACAAATATAGGGAACTAATAGGTACGCATAAATAAATATGCAAATTTCATTTTATTTTCAATTATATATATTATTTTGTTAGCAGCTATATATATGTATGTATACACACATGCATATATTCATATATGAAATTCCTTTTTTTTCATGAATCTCCTAAGAGCAATTTCCCTTTCATCCTGTGTGGACAAGAATGGTCTTAAAGTGTCCAAAAGATAAGCTCTCTTCTGGATATTCTCATCTTAATATTCCATATCATGGTGGCAACTGTTATCTTTTGACATTATGCTCATTATCAGCAGCTTTAAAATGATAATTTATTGGGCACTTGTATTCCAGAAATTTGTTGCTTGCTTTGCATGCAACATTTCATTTTAAATGAGAACAGTCTTATGGAAGACAGGTTCTATTCCATTCCTTATCCTATACAGTAACCCTGAAGCTGGGTAATGTAACTCACTCAATTTCTAATCCCTGATAAGCAACAGCCTAAGTAATAAATACTTGCTACCTGACTTTTGTGAATATATACATAACCCCACAGCACTGCTTCATTTTAATTGATTGTTATGGGCTTCCTTAATGTCATTCAAATGCAGCAGGAGGCAGAGATGTGGCCCTTTCAATATTCCTACTTGCCACTGAATTTGAATGACATTGAAGGCAGAGAAATGATTCCCTCATTAGGTATTAAGTGCATTTATCCCAGCCAGCGTCACTCACTGTCAATGTTCCCTGAGGCTGACTCTGTATTAAACCCATGATCTCTCCTTATCTGGAAGGAATGTGGAGGCTCTTTTCTACTATTTTGGTAGAAATTATTATACTTCTCGTTTGACCCAAGGCTCAAGGGGCTATATCTAAGTGCACATTTTAATAACTTGAACTGCACAAAGGTGTTGTGCAAAATTGAGGCACAAGCTGTGCTAATCTGGATGAAAATTTCCAAAACCTTTATACTGGCAATTAGCAGTTGGTGAAGAAAATGGAAAGAAGCTTGAGAGCTGAAAAAGAGCTCAAGTGGTTTGAATAAGTACCTTAAAGAATATTATATAGCACTGAAGCCTAAGCAAATGTTAGAGAGCAAATGTGTTTAACAGAATAATTCTGCACTCTTTTTTGATTAGCAGCAGTAACAATTCCCAAAATAGGAAATCAGAGCAGAGAAAACAAGAGTTAGCAAGTTATTGAAGGATCAGAGTTCGCAATACAAATAAAGACCTAAATTTGTAATACACAGGAGCACTGAAAATACACTCAGTATGACAAATTGAGGTGCATCTTTGTTTCATAAAAGCTGCAAATAGTCAGTGCAGAATGGTGGTACATAGAGAAGAACTGGAAGACAGAATGTGGGTTAAGAGCACTTTCAGTAAGGGTGGGAAAACCAGAACTTATGACCTTATTATCAGAAGAATTTCAGAATGACTTTGAATGAAGTGTGGTCATGCTTGTGATTAACAAAGTGAAAAGATATTCAATTGTTGGAGCAGAGGAATTTAAGTAACTAATAACTATAATGATGCTTAGAATTTGAAAAGCAGGAAAAATAGTAATAAAATATCAAAGCAGGAAGATTGTTGGAAAGAGTGATAGACAATGATAATAAAATGCATGTTTCATTCCCTTTGCTTTCCATAACCCTCAACAATTAGTTAAAATATAAACTCTAGTCATTTATGTGCCCATTCCTAAATCAGAATGTGAGATCAATAAGGTCAGAAGATATATGTTAGACTCCTTTGAGTCTGGCAGGTAACTAGCATATATTTGTGGGAATAATGGAAGTAGATAGAAAAAAAGGTGAATAATGTAAGTTAGTAAAGAATATATGTCAAAGGTATGGATTCTATAGGAAAATTATTACTGATGCATCAGGAAATAAGGAAAGGAATTGGGAAACTCAGTGAGTACTAAAATATTATTAAAATATTAAAATATTCCATGAGATGGAAAAATAAGACAATTCTATTTT
This sequence comes from Aplodontia rufa, assembly GCA_004027875.1. NCBI lineage: Eukaryota > Metazoa > Chordata > Mammalia > Rodentia > Aplodontiidae > Aplodontia > Aplodontia rufa. The sequence goes on from PVKS010036513.1 coordinate 17,980, forward strand.
TAAATTGAGAATGGATGCTTTTACAAGGTAATTGGTGCTGAGGAAAAGTAGAAGTTGAGAACACTGCTTATATGAAAAGAGTAATGTGGGTTGGAGCAGAGGCTCAGTGGTTGGAGCACTTGCTTGGCATGCACAAGGACCTGGGTTCAAGCCCTAGTACCACATATACAACTAAGTGTTGCACAATCGAAGGCCAGATGAAACAATAAATAAAATTGGTTCTCTTTTACTCTCTCTTAAAAAGAATAAAAACAAAGAGACAAGAGTAATAGCCATTGTGGCGTAGTCTGCTGGAAGGATGGGCATTCAATAATAAGTGTGCTTCAGTTGGACTGAGGTAAGTTTGCAGAAGACAGCAGAGGCCTGTACCTCACATACAAGAGAGCTGGTGTGGGTAAGTGGGATGAAGGGAGCAGAAACCCTGAGCTTTATGTAACGAGAACCACAAAGGAACATCAAGTAGTTACAGTTAGCATCTGATTTATATCACAGATTGGAAAACCACCTATAAATGTTCAGACAAAACATGGTTTAGACTTTGTGTAAACTAAACTGTGTTACATCATGAGAGCAACCATGAACAACAATTCAGAAACACGTGAACTTTTGTACTATTTCTATATTTTACTTCATGGATATCAAAATTTGAATTTCATATAATTTACTTGTAAGGTGATATTTTTCTCTAGATGGTATTCAATAATTTATAAATGTGAACATCATGAACTTTTAGGAGCTAAAAAAAGTGGTGTGTAAAATTTGACTGCTTTCATTATAAAGCATATGCCTTGGTAGATATATATATATATATATAGATACATAGATAGGTATAGATATATATACTTCTATATAATTGATTCACTCTATAATATGTGTACATTACTATATATATGTAAAAATCACCTCTCTAAAGTTTTACTTCATTTTTTAAGAAAAGTATAACAGTGATAATCATAATAGTTTAATTTTCAGTTAGATGAAAAAGAGAAATTTGGCCCTAATGATTATAAATGATACTTATCCAGGGTTTTTTAAGTGTGTGAATGAAAGATGATCTTTCAGAGATATCAGCATTGCTTCAGCTATATAATTCGAAAAAAGGGGGAATGCAATATTCGAACTTAAATATACTGGAGACCTAGTCAAACAAACTAAATCTCACTCTCCAAATGTTGGTTTTCCTATCCAAAGAAATAATATCAGTACCTAAAAATTTTTAATTTTTTGCATTGAGATTGGATGGTTTTATGGAAACCATTTCATAAATTATAGAGTTAGCAAATATATAGTATATATAAATGGGTTTATAAATTAATG
>PVKS010036514.1:0-19291 GCA_004027875.1 Aplodontia rufa
GTATGTTCCAGAATTATTCCAGTTTCCTGATGGTACAACCCTGTTTGAATACCAATGTTGACTATTCCTGATTTCCAACTTCTTTTCGTAGCATTTTTGTTTTGTGTTTTGAAGTTTTTCTTAGGTTGGCATTCCCAGAAGTGGACTCTGAGACTAGTACTTAAGGCAAGTAGTTTATTTGGAAGGTGACTACAAAACACATGAGAAAGAAGGAAAGGGAGACAGGAGGAGGAGGAGGCAGTGGCAGCCACTGCTGGCCACCACTGAAGGGAGTGTTAAGGAAGCTTCTTGAACACAATCCTGCTAGGAACCTCTGGAGATGGTAGAGAACAGGCTGCAGAGTTGTCTTACTCAAGAAGAGGAAAGACCCTGGACCAACTTGTGTCTGTCTTTAGCTGAGAATGTCGTAATTCCCCTCATACTTTCATCCTTATCTGCAACTGCCCAAGCTTCTTTCTGAGACTAGAGAACCTCTCTGGACTGTCACAGGTACTTGCAACATAGTGTACTCCTCAGGTCTGATACAGCATTGCAATTGAAATCTATCTGCATATTGGGGAACCCCAGGGTCCCTCCTTCCCACCTTCTCCTCAGGGACTCTTCCACTCCTGGAGGTAATAGCATCCCCCTGATATTAGTTCCAGGTACTACAGCATGCCCTGTGGTTTCCCACACTTTTGTCTGTAGGTCTTTGATTAAATTCTCACATTAGCTTTAGGGAAAACAATCTGCCCATTCCTACTATGGCAGACATTGAAACACTCTAAAGAAATTCCTTCCTAGAACATCATGCCAAATGAAGTGAGCCAGACTCAGGAAGTCAAGGGTTGGATGCTTTCTTTCATAATTGGAAGCTAGGGAGAAAAAAAGGAGTTTTTAAAAGGGTATCTTGTGAAAATAGAAGGAAGAACAATAGAGTAGGAAGGAAATCAAAGAAGGAAAGGGGAGGTACTGAGGAATGAAACCAACCAAATTGTGTTGTGTGCATGTATTAATATAACAGAAGGAATCCCACTTTTATGTTTAATTATAATGTACCAATTATAAATAAATAGAAGGGAAATGGGTAGAATAGAGGAAAGGGTCAGGAGGAGGGAGGAGGGAAGGGAAAGGGGCAAATTGTGTGTATTAACAGATCACAACAAACCCCACAATTGTCCATAATTATAAAGCACTAACGAAAAATGATAAAAGAAATCCCCTCCTTTAATCTCCAATCCATTGGTCAATTTAAATTCAACCCTTTAACTGCCTCACTTGGAAGGAATCACCAAAAATCAGGAAATACATCTCTGCATCAATCTGCTGGTGCTGCAGAGTTTGGACTGTCAAAGTGGTCAGTATCTGTTGTCTTAGACCCTCAGGCACATCTGAGATGGAAATAGAACTACCCTCGTTACTAGCATCCGTCTATTCCATGCCTGATTTTGAGAAATATCTGTGGTTAAATTTTAACCTTTTTTAAAGTTTCTCATAAACATCTCATATGAAGCAACAGAGGTGATAAAAGTTTAGTGACTCAAAGGACATCTTGGTGCATTTAATTGTGTGATTTTGGGAAAGTCACTTGTTAACATTAAAAGGAGGTAACATACACCCATAGTTTGCCTGCAAAAAGTCAGTAAGTAATGTATTTAAAGGATTTCACAAACAGCCTAGAATACAGGTAAGTGCCCATTCACACAAAAGAATGTGTTAAGAGTTTCCTATATACTAAGCACTGAACTAAGTACTAAGTTTACAGCAAAGGACAAAGCCCCTATTCAGAGACCCTAAAATTGAAAATGACGTATTAGGTAATAGAATCAAGAATGGAGATATTCTAGACAGAGCATGATGACAGAAGTGCTATTTTATGGGGTGAACAGCAAAAACTTTTCAGACAAAGTGATGTTTGAGCAGAGATCTGGAGTTGAAGGAGTAAGCTACCGTGAACTACCTACAAAGCCTATGTCAGAAGGAGGGAAGAATAAGTGCAGAGAGGGAGCTGCTTACCGTGTTTCAGAAATAACAGAGACCTGTGTAACTACATCAGAATAAGCAAGGCAGGAGAAAGAAGATGAAGACCTAGAGGGGAGGGAGATCTGGACCTCACAGGCCACCGTAGGGACTCCCAGTTTTACTATGAGCAGGTCAGGATGCCATCCCGAGGTTTAGAGCAAAGTAGCACAGGTTCAGACTTCAGTTTTGGCAGGAACACTCTGGCTGCTGTGCTTGGCTTAGACAGTAAAGGACAAAAGAGCAGACACAAGAGAACAGAGGGGAGAAAAGTGCAATAATCCAGGTGCTGATGGGGTGAGAAGATTCTGGGTACATTCTGTCTGATAGTTTGGATCTATAATATTTGAGAATGAAGTCAAAGGATGAGTCAAGAGTTTTAGCCTGAGGGACTAGAAGGGTGGAGTTGCTGTCAAGGTGGCGATGACTGCAGTGAAGCAGGTGTGTGGGTCTAAAGGAGAGTAAGAATTCAGATTGGGACAAATATAAGATGCAGGAAGGGGACTGGAGTGGTGGCTCAGCAGTTATGGTGCTTGCCTAGCACGTGTGAGGACCTGGGTTTGAACCCCAACTCCAGTGTCAGATAAACAAGACCCAGATGAAAAAAATAGAATTGATTCTCTCTCTCCCTCTCTTTAAAGAAAAAAGAATAACGCATATAGAAATATCCTGGCTAGATATAAGGAAAGCAAAAAGTATGTTTTTCTATAATGATTTTAAAGGAGCATGAGATATGTTCTGTACTTTTGTCATTGGCACATTGGCAAGTTTTTTCTTTAAAATGCAAATAGTGAATACTTTAAGCTTTGCAGGTATGATGGTCTCTGTTTGGACTCCTCAGCCCTGCCATTATAGCACAAAAATCAGTAGATAATACAAAAATGAACAGGCAGAGTTGCAGTAGAATATTTATAAAAACAGGTAACAGTTTGGATTTGGACTCCTGGCCTTTGACTGCCTTTGCCCTATCTCCACCCTCAACTGCATTTCCCTTCCCTATAAAGACTTATTAAAAAAAAAAACTATTTCAAGTGTATGTACCGTACATGAACAAATAAAATATACTGTATTTTCATCATTAGATGTTCAAATAATTTAAGAATGGATTATGCCAGTTAAAGTTTATTGCAATAATTCAGGCAAGAATGGGTAAGACCTGGGGTGGCAATAGAGGAAGTGCTGAGAAATGGTCACATTGTAAATATGTTTTGATGATAGAAGCAATAAGATTCGCAGAGAAATTAATACACAAGGTAAAGAAGAAAAAAGAATTGAATATGGCTCCAAGGATGTTGGTTTACCAAATAAGTGGTTACTATTATTTTGTTTGAATAATTTTATCTGTATTATCTTACTTTCTTAACCTGGTTTGTGTAAGCATGCCATGAAAAGTATGTTGCCCAATGTCAGATCCCCATGTCATTGTTCCAGGGTGAACAAGATACCCTCCACCTACTGAATAGTGTATCCCGAGTAAATTGTATTTTAGGAATTTCACCTAGTCACTTAACGGCATCACAATAGCAGCACAAGAATCCTCTGCACCAGCCTCCAGTTCTGGTTTTCTTAATTTTTCCTTTAGAGTTTCATTGGTTGGTAAAATCTCTCAAAGCTGTAACACTGATAATGAGAATCTTTGTCACGGTGAACTCCCTAATGTATGACCTCATCTTTTGGCCTCATCAATAGTCCACAGCACCAGTACACTCACTCAACAAGTGACTCATATAATCATTTGCATTTTGCTTTGACAGACTGATCATTAACATAAAGCCACCGCTGCGTGACTTTCTGAAGGACTTATGAAGATGTTCATGGGCTGTTAAGCTTTGAATTCTTAGAGAATTTAAATTATTCTAAGTTAAACTTTGGGGTATTGTAGTGTGCTCCTTGGTTTAACTGAAAAACCAATTGAACAAGTAACCCTGTAAAACAACTCAATTTTGATCTACTGAAAATGGGACCCAAGTAGACAGGGAATTATTAATTGTGACATAACTTGCAGTGAGGCAACTTTAAGGTCTGGAGAAACTTTGTTTCTTTTTCATTTTTATTTTATAATTATTTTTAACTGATATATAAAAATAAAAATTATGTTAATCAGGTACCACACCATATTTCAATACACATGCACGTTGCATAATATTTAATCAAGTTGAACATATCTGTCAATCTCAACCTTTATCATTGCCTTTTGGTGAAAATTTTCAATGACATCCTTTTATTTAGCTTTTTGAAATGCGTACTACATTATGGTTCTCTTCTGTCACACCGGAACTTCTTACTTCTCCTTACCTGCAACAGTACCCATTGATCAGCCTTTCCTCATCCCTACCTCCCTCCTGCAGTCCCCCGTCTCTGGTAACCACCATTGTACTCTTCACTTTTATGAGATCAACTTTTAAATATTCTACATATGAGTGAGATCATGTTGAGTTAGTTGGTTGTTTGTACCTGGCTTAGTTCACTTAACCTAATGATCACCAGTTCTATCAATGTCATAATTAATGAGAAATCACTGGTTTTATGGATGAATAGTATTCCTTGTGTATATGTATCACATTCTTTTCATTCATTCATCGGTTGATGGACATTTCTTAGATATTGTGAGCAGGGCTGCACTGAGCATCAGCAACGTACAAGCATTCCCTTTTCTCTGCATCCTTGCTCTCTTTTTGATAATACCCATTTTTACTGGGGTGAGGTGATTTCTCACTGCGGCTTTGATTTGTATTTCCCTGACAACTAATAATGTTATTTTCTTTTCATGTACCAGTTGGTTATTTGTATTTCTTCTTTTGAGAAATGTCTAATTTAGATATTTTGTCCATTTTTTATGTTGGGTAATTTGTGGGGTTTTTTTTTTGGTTTGTTTTACTATTGAGTTTTTGGAGTTCCTTATATATTCTTGATATTAAACTTAGTCAGATGTATACTTTGCAAACATTTCTCCTACACCAAAGACTGCCTCTGCAGTATGTTGATCATTTCCTATTAGTTACTGTAATCCCATTTGTCTATTTGTGGTTTTGTTTTCTGTGCATTTGGTATCTTATCCAAAAAATCCTTGCTTTTTCCAATATCCTGAAGTATTTTTGCTATGTTGTCTTTAGTAGTTCCACTCTTTTAGATCTGTACATTTAAATCTTTAATCCATTTTGATTCAGTTTATGTAACTGAGAATAGTGAATTAGTTTCATTTAACACATGGATATCCAATTTTACTAGCACCATTTATTGGAAAGACTATTCTCCAATGTGTGTTCTTAGTACCTTTGTTGAAACTCAATTAGCTGTAGATGCATGTGTTTACTTCTAGGCTCTATATTTTATTCCATTGGTCTGTGTGTCTGTGTTTATGTCGAGACCACGCTGCTTTAATTTGTTAGTATGTTTTGAGGTCTGGTAGTTTAATGCCTCCTGCTCTGTTTTTATTTTTGGTTGGGTTTGGTTTGGTTTTTGGTTTTTTTTTGTTTTTTTGCTCAATATGGCTATAGCTATTTAGGGTTTTTTGTGGTTCCATGTAAATGGTAGGATTGTTTTTTCTAGTTCTGTAAAGAATGTCATTGGTATTTTAATTGGGGCTACACTGAATCTGTAAATCGTTTTGGGGAGTATGGATATTTTAACTATATTCTTCATATATAGGTTTTCTTTTGTTCAGTCCATGAACACAGGATGTCTTTTCACTTTTTTGCATCCTTTCAATTTCTTTCATCAATGTTTTATAATTTTCATTGTAGAAATATTTCATCTCTTTGGTTAGTTTTATTCCTAAATAATTTATTTTATTTTAGTTATTATAAATGGGATTGATTTCTTGATTTCAATTTCAGATGATTTGCTCATAACATATAGCAATGCTACTGATTTTTGTATATTTATTTTCTATCCTGTAATTTTGCTGGATTCATTTATTAGTCCTGGTAATTTTTGGTGGAGTTTTGGGAATTTTCTAAATATAATATTGCATAATCTTCAAACAGTGACAATTAGACTTCTTTTTCAGTTTGATGCCACTTATTTCTTACTTGATTGATCTAAGACTTCTAGGATCTGTCTAGAAATATATGGAATAAAAGTGGTGAAAGTGAGCATCCTCATCTTGTTACAGATTTTAATGGCAAAGCTTTCAACTTTCCCACATTCAGTAAAATGCTAGATATTGGCTTCTTATAAATGGCCTTGAATATTATGTTGAGATTTATTTCTTATACACCTGATTTGTTCTATATTTTTATCAGAAGGGATTTTGAATTTTATCAAATGATTTTTCTGCATCCATTGAAATAACCAGTGGCTTTTGTCCATTCTGTTGATCTGTTGAATCACATTTATTCCTTTGTGAACAGTCCATGCACACCTGGGGTGAATCTCACTTAATCATGATGAATAATCTCTTTAATGTGCTGTTTGCTAGTGTTTGTTGAGGATATTTGCATCTGTGTTTATCAAAGATATTGACCTGTGATTTTCTTTTCTTTCCTTTTGTTTTTTCTTTTATTATATCCTTATCTAGTTTTGGATTCATGGTGATTTCTGGCCTTGGCCTTATAGAATGTGTTTGAAAGAATTCTTTTTCTTCTAGTTTTTAGCATAACAAAGAAAAATTAATATTGATTCTTTAAATGTTGGATAGAATTCAGCAGTGAAGACATTTATACCTGGAAGATGACTTTCATGGGAGGCGTTGTCTTAGTCAACTTTTTATCACTGTGACCAAAATCTCTGACAAGAACAACTTAGAGTCAGCTGGAGCGGTGGCTCAGTGGTTACAGTGCTTGCCTGGCATGCACAAGGACCCAGGTTCAAACTCAAGCACCACATACACTGCTAAGTGTTAGAGAACAAGACCGAGATGAGAAAAAAAGTTGATTTTCTCTCTCTCTCTCTCTCTTCCCCCTTCCCCCTCTCTCCCTCTAACCCCTCTCTCTTTAAAAAAAAAAATGAATGAATAAACTTAGAGGAGAAAAAGTTTATTTTGGCCCGTAGTTTCAGAGGTTTCATCCCTGATGTGCTGACTCCACTGCTCTGGGCCCAAGGTGAGGCAGAACACGGCAAAAGGCCATGGTGGAGGAGTATTGCTCTTTTTGTGGTGGCCAGGAAGCCCAGCAAGGGGAAGGGCCACAGGGAAGATGGACACTACCAGGATACACCTGCAGTGCCCCACCTCCTCCAGCCACACTCCACCTGCCCACAGTTACTACCCAGTTAGTCAGTTCAAACTAGGATAGACTGATAAGTCACAGCTCTCACAATCCAATCATTTCAACTCTCAATATTCCTGCATTATCACAGGAATTTGGGGGACATCTCACATCCAAACCATAGCAAACTTTTGTGATTGATTCAATGTCACTACCTGTTATTGGTCTGTTCAGGTTTTCTAATTTTTCATGATTCAGGTTTGGTCAGATATATGTAGCTAAGGAATATGTTCATTTCTTCTAGGTTATTAAATTCATTGAAAAATAGGTTTTCAGAATAATCTCTAGTGATCTTTTGTATTTGTGTATTGTCAACTATGTCTCTTTTCACCTCTGATTTAGAGTCTTCTCTCTTGTTCTTAATCTAGCTAAGGGTTTGTCTTTCTTTTAAATCATTTTTGAAGAAACAGCTCTTTGTTTCATTGATCCCTTGTATTTTTTTAAGTCTCCATTTTTTTAAAGAGAGAATCAACTTTTGTTTTAGTTTCTCATCTGGCCTTTGTTTCTCCAACACTTAGTTGTGTATGTGGTGCTGGGGTTTGAACCTGGGTCCTCATGCATGCCAGGCACACACTCCACCTACTAAGCCACTGTTCCAGCCCCTCTTTTCTTCTATAATTTGGTTCATTCTTGTTTTTCTAGTTTTTGAGATTCAGCAATAGGTTGGAGATTCAGCAACAGGTTGCTTTGAGATCTTACTACTTATTTTAAAGTAAGCATTGGTTGCTATAAATTTCCTCTGGTACTTCTATTGTTGTATTCGTTAGGTTTGGGTATTTGTGTCTCCATTTTCATTTGTTTCCAGAAACTTATGACCACTTTAACTGGCCACAGATGAATCTATCTGGAATATAAATCTGATAGACTGGGTTAATCTATCCTCCCCTCGCACTGGATTGTTCCAGAGACTCTGTCATAGGCAGGCCTTGGGATGAGTTATTAAGATCTGTTCGGTGTTACATTTTGTCAGATAAGCACTAAATTCCAGGGAAGTCTTGTTCTTAACACCCTGCCCTATCCCCAGCAAATGGGATCTCCTTCCATATTATTCTGCCTGGAGTTAGGATGGCCTTAGAGGAAGCAATCCTTGGTGACTTAGTTTGACTTGAAGCAGGGTCATTACTGAGTCTCATAGCACCAAGGACCTGCACAGTCTCAGGGATGCACTGAAGTCAGTGCTGCAGCTATCAGTTATGCAGACTGTTGTGAGTCTGCCTACCTACAGCACAATTCATAGCCTGGAGCTGGAACATCCTAGAGCTCATCTGTAAGCACTGTCCTTGCAATGGTTATGCTGCCTAAGGTTGGGGAAGTGGTTGTTTAAATAGTCTGTTGGCCACTAAGTCTGATGCTAAGCTGGGTCACAACTGAGTCTCACAACTGCAAGGGCCATAGGGGAGGACAGTTATGCCCAAGGCCCACTCCAAGGTTGGAAATGATTCTGGCAAAATCCAACTCTGTCTAACTGGTGTACAGGTCTTCACCTGATACCAAGGGCCAACTAAAAGTTCTGTCTGTGAACTCTGGCCAGCATATGGCACCTACCATTTCTACCAGGTTCAGGGTCTCAATATGCCAGGCATGAACACCAAGACAAATCCCTGGCTTTCATGCCCTACTCCCCTGTATGTAGAGTCTTGCTCTATGCTCTGCCACTTGAGATTAGAATTAGGATGGTAGAGGAAGTCATCCCCCTGACATAACAATTCCCTTTGCTCAGTCTCTGGGCATTGACCTGGTGGTAACGGATGGTGGCTTTTCTCAGCACTGGGTTTCACTTTGACAGGCCTGGTACTATGTTCCAAGTCCAAGGAATGAACTTAATTTTCTCTGCTTCCTCCAAATGGGAGGCATTCCTCCATGCTGTGATGCTTGAGGTTGGGTAAGGGGTGACATAGGCAATGCTTTTCTTCCTGTCTTCAACATCTTTATTTTTCTGTATTAAAAGGAGGCACTGTGGTCTCTCAGCTGGTTTCTATAGCTCTTGTAAGAATATTTTGTTCAACTTAGTATGCATCTGGGGAGACAATTACAAAGGATATTTCTAAGCTACTATCTTTGCAATATTTTGGGGAAATTTTGGAAATATCAGCAGGAGATATTCAACAATTATTTACTTAGGACCTGCTAAGTACCAGAAACTTTTCTAGGTACATGTCAAGACAGAACTAGATATACAATGCCCTTGGTCTTATGGAGCTTATTTTCCTGAGGTATGACAAACAAGAAACATATAAGCAAACATGAATAACTTGAGACAGTGACAACAGCTATAAAGAACACATAATGGAAAATTGGAATAGAAAATCCCCTGAGAATGGGGCTGTTTTACATAAGATGTTCTTATGAGATGATATTTATATTGAGCAATGATGATGACAGTTGCAGGAAGATTTAGTAGAAGAGTAAGTAAGGGAAAAGGAATCAATTTAAAAGAATTCAATTTGCGGGCTGGAGGGGTGGCTCAGCGGTTTCAGCGCTTGCCTGGCAAGCACCAGGACCTGGGTTCAAACCCCAGCACCACGTACACAACTAAATGTTGGAGCAAAGAACACCATTGAAAAACTAAAATAAAGTTGTTTCTCTCTTTCTCTGTCTCTCTCACTGTCCCTCTCTCTTTATAAAAAAAAAAGAATTCAATTTGCAATAAGATTGGTATTTATGGAGATACTAGGCATCCTTTTAACCTGTTAGATATTTGTTGACTCACAATAACCAGCCAAAAGACTGAGAAGCTTATGAGAGCTTTCATTCATCAGAAATAATAATGAAATAATCATTGGAGTTCAAAGTTCTATGAATAGCTGTCCAGTTTTCTTAGGACTAAAGAGTTTCTCAGGTTGCAGGATTTTAGTATTAAAATGAAAATTCCAAAACAACTAGAAGAAGTTGGTCAACTTTTCAAGGTACAAGAAGATTAAGTGTCCTCTTAAACATTCTTTTCTTTCATTTAAATCCCACAAAAGCCATACCTTAAAATAAAATAAACCAGGAAATGACCAGCTATCATAAACACTGAAACCTAATTTTAAATGATACCCATATCCCTGTTTGGATCATGGTAGTCTGCTCGTGGTATAAACTGATACCTAGGAGCTAAAAATCTTAGCAGAGCTTACCGCAGATTTACAGGGCTGAAGGAAACAGGAAATGGAGTTCTGGAACTTCCAAAGGGTGCTGAAATTGGTAAACAGCCAAGGATTGTGACTGGGACTCCTAAAAGACTACAGCCTTGGACAATATGCATAGTAAAGAGATAGGTCCTCACAAAGACTGAGACTGTGCCTCAGGACACCGCAACCTCTGATTGGTTTGGGATGATGTACTATTATTGCCTGCTTGACAGAAGCAAAAGAAAATAATTTCTGGAAAAAATCATCATTCACAGCCTTAGACTCTATAGTTTTTCAAACCGTAGGTATATGGCTTTATATTTTTCATTTTTCAAAATGTAACACTTGTATTTTTAAAAACTTGGGAATTAGATTTTAAAAAATTAAGAGTATTGGAAACAACACAAAATAATCCAATGGATTTTCCAGAACTAAAAATACAGTAACAGAAATTTAATTCTCAGTAGATAGTTTTAACAACAGATTAGACACGCAACAGAGAGAGCATTTGTGAGCAAAACTATAGGTCAGTAAAGACTTATTATGAACTGTGAAGGTTCTAAGGTTTTACCCTACTTACAAGTTAACAAGTAAGGCTGCCACTGTTTAATAGGTGCCAGAAGAAAACATGAGACTTCAAGATCAGGGAAAAAAAAAAAAAGTCTTCATAGCTCAAGGCTCAATGTTTGTATCAGCTCTCTTGTAACATACCCTGATTCCCAGTTCCAAGGTGATAGATGGTGGTCCTAAGTGGTGACTACAGACTTACTCGATCTGAGCCACAGCTGAGGAACCCCTAGATTAAGAAATCCTTCAGTTTTGAGAGATCTTAGCAAACCTGTCTGATACCTGTTGCAGAAGGAAACATTGTTTTCTGCTGATGAGTAAACAAAAATGTCCTATGCCCTGGAAGGAAACACTACTTCTTCCAAGGCTGTTTTCTATGCAAATATCCTTGAATAGATCTTACAAAATGTATAAAAATGTCATGGAAAATTGTCCCCCAACAAAAATAAATAAACTAAATAATAGAGATAGAAAGATAGTCTCAGAAGAGAGAGAAAAATTATTTGAAAAGACAATGCTTGAAATTTTCCAAAACACAAGTAGTACAAGCTAACTACAGAATTAATCTATTAAACTAAGCTATTGAAAATTAAAGACAAATAAAAACATAAAAGCAGTGAGAAACAAAATATTTGTTACCTTCAAAATAGAAATTGTAAGACTAACAATGACTTCTCAAAGAAAAACTGGAAGCCAGAAGATAAATATCTTCAATGTGATGTAGGAAGAACTGCACGCCCAGAATTTTTTAAATATTTGTGATAAGATACATATAACAAATATATCATCTTAACCATATTAAGTGTAAATTTCAATGGTTTTAAATGTGTTCCCATTGTACAAAACTCCAGAACTTTTTCATCTTGCAAAACTGAAACTGTACCCATTTTTCTTAGCTTAGGCTGCTATAACAAACTACCTTACCTCAGGTAGCAAAAGGACAAACATTTATTTCTATCAGTCTGGAGGCTGGGAAGTCCAAGATCAAGATGCCAATAGATTTAGATTCTAATCAGAGATCTTCTTTAGAAATCTTCTGTGTAGATGGCTGTCTTCTTGTTGTATGCCCACTTAGTGGATATAGAGAGAGATGGGATAGAGCATCTCTTTCATTTCTCTTCTTAAATTGGTACTAATGCCATCATGAGGCCTCCACTCTTAAACTATCTCAAAGTTCCCATTGCCAACTACCATCAAAATGGGGATTAGATTTTCAGCATATCAAATTGAGGAGACATAAACATTCAGTCCATCAGATCAGTAAACTACTCCTTATTTCCCCCTCTCCCCAGCCCCTGGAAATAACCATTCTAATTTCTATTTCTATAAATTTGAATACCCCAAATATTTCAGAAGTGTGGCTACACAGTATTTGTCTTTGTTGTTGTGGTGGTTGTTTTGTTTTTAAGAGAGAGGGACAGAGGGAAGAGAAAGAATCAATTTTATTTAGTTTTTCCTGTTACCTTCATTGTTCAGTCACTTTGTTGTTTATGTGGTGCTGGTACGAACCCGTGTCCCTGCGCATGCAAGGCAAGCATCAAAACTGCTGAGCCACTGCTCCAGCCCCAGTATTTATCTTTTGTGACTGTCTCATTTTACTTAGCACAATTTACTCAGGGTTCATGCATGTTGTAGCTTGTGTCAGAATTTCCTTCCTTCTTAAGGTGGAGTATTGTTCATACACAAACAAACACACACTACATTTTGTTTATTCATTCATCTTTTGATGGGAAATTAGGTGCAAACCTAGACTTTATACACAGTAAAATATTATTCAAGGGTGAATGTCAAGTAAAGATATTGTCAGGCAAGCATAAGCTAAGAGAATCTGTCATCAGCAAATGAATACTACAGGAAAATACTAAAAAGAATTCTTCAGGTAGAAAGAAAATAATTTTAGGTGGATATGAATAAAGGAATAAGAGGTAAAAGGGGAGGCAAATTTGTAGCTGGATCTAAATGAACGATAACTGTAAAACAATTGCAATATATTATAGAGATTAAAATAGATGCACAATGAAAATCAGTGTTAAAACATAAGAGATATAAATAGAAATAAAGGGGCTTGCATTGTTTCAAAAGTAGAAACAGTACTAATTTATCTTAGATTTTAATAAGTTAGTAATTTTACTAAGTTCTTGTACTTTCTAGGATAACTGATAAGATAATGGTAGAATAATATATAACCAGCAAATGCAGAGGTAAAACAAAATAATAGATCTAAAAGAAGTGGTATTTCTGAAAAAAAAAACATATTCATAAAAATTTACATTTTAATTACATTAAAATTAAGAAGTTATGTTCATCAAAAGATAGAACAAAAGAAAAAACAGACAATACCTCTAATCAATTTGATTAGTCAGAACTATAAAGAACTATAAGTCAATAAGAAAACAGAAAACTCAATTTTTAAATAGGCAAAATATATGATTCTTCACTAAATAAATATCCAAATAGTGCTATACAATTGAAAGAGGTTCATTCTCATCAGAAATAAGGATGCAAATTAAAGCCACAAAGCTAAACCACTATAACTCAAATGCTAGGATGACTAAACAAAAATGAAAATGAGTCATAACTGACATTATGAAGAACTGGAAAAAATGTGGCACAATAGAAACTGTTTATGTTCATGTAAATCATTGTAACCATTTTACAAAGCCTGTTTGGAACAGTGTTTATTGTACAAAGTGTTATCTATTGCTGCATACAAATTGCTTGAAAACTTAGAAGCATCAAACAGCCATTATCTCACAATTTCTATGGCCCAGGCCTATGGAAACTGTTTAGCCAGGTAGTTCTGAGTTGGAATGTCTCAAAAGACAGCAGGGAAGGTGTTGGCTAAAGCTGCAGTCAACACAAAGCTCAACTTTGGGAGAGGATCCATTTCACTCACATGGTTATTGGTGGCCTCAGAAGATTCACTTCCAAGGATCTCTCCATAGGGCTTCCCCTCTATATGGCAGCTGGCTTCTCAGGATAAACAATCCAAGAGCTATGTACCAAAACGTTCACAGGAGGGCTGGAGCGGTGGCTCAGCGGTTATGGCCCTTGCCTGGCATGTGCAAGTACACGAGTTTGAACCCCAGTACCCACGTACACAACTAAAGTGTCAGAACAATGAAAGCCATGTGAAAATACTCAATAAAAATTAATTCTCTCTCCCTCTCTCTCTTTCTCTCTTTCTCCTTCTCTCTTAAAAAAATATTCACAGGAACTTTATTTGTAATGAACAAAAGCTAATAATAACCTAATGTCTACTAGAATAAATAAATAAATCAGGATTATATTCACATAGTGGAATCCTACAAGTTTAAGAAAATGAACTACTGTTACACACCACATTCAAGATGAATCTCACAAGCATAATGTTGAATAAAATCACAAGTAGCAGCACATAAAATACAATCTTCTGTATTAAAAGTCATAATAGGTGATTATCTTTGGAGAAGAAGAAGTTAGCGACTGGAAGATGGTACGATGGGGCCTTCTGGATTGCTGTCATTATTCAAGTTCTTATTTTTTTGGATGCTTAAATTTATTACAGAATATATTTATAAATTGTGGACCTTATAGGGGAATATAAATATTTTCATCTTTACTTTGGGCACAGAAACAAAATAGTTTTCACCAGTATTTTATTATACTCAGAGATATGATGCAAGAATTTAATAACATATTAAATATGCAAATCAATAAATGTGATTCATCACTTAAACAGAATTAAGGACAAAAACCATATGATCATCTCAACTGACCCAGAAAAGGCCTTTGATAAAATCCAGCACCCATTTGTGATCAAAACTCTAGACAAGATAGGGATTAAAGTAACTTGACTATGTAAAGGCCATACATGACAAACCCTCAGCTAATATAATACTAAATGGAGAAATACTGAAAGCATTTCCACTAAACATGGGAACAAAACAGAGCTGTCTGCTCTCACCACTTCTATTCAATATAGTTTTTGAGACCCTAGCCGGAACAATCAGGCAAGAGAAAGAAATCAAAGATTTCTTTGAGAACAGGAAGAGAGGAAATCAAACTATCCCTTTTTACTGATGACATGATCCTATATCTGCAAGATCCAAAAAAATTCCACCAGAAAACTGTTTGAGCTTATAAACAGATTTACCAAAGTGGAAGGCTACAAGATCAACACCCATTATAGCTTTCCTATATACTACCAATAATAATAGGGCAGAAGAAGAAATCAGGAAATTGATCCTATTCACAATATCCTCAAAAATAATAAAATACTTGGGAATTAATCTAACAAGATAGGTAAAAGACCTCCATAATGAAAATTATTGGATATTGAAGAAAGAAATTGAAGAAGACCTGAGAAAATGGAAAGATGTTCCATGTTCTTGGTTAGGCAGAATCAATATAATTAAAATGGCCATTCTGCCAAAAGCACTATACAGATTCAATGCAATCCCCATCAAGATACCAGTGTCATTCTTTACAGATGTAGAAAAATCAATTCTCAAATTCATTTGGAACAACAAGAAACCAAGAATAGCCAAAATATTACTAAGCAAGAAAGACAAAACAGGTGGAATCACAATAGCAGATCTAAAAACTATACTATAGAGCTGTAGTAACAAAAACAGCATGGTACTGGTATCAAAATAGGAATGAAGACTGATGAAATAGAATACTCTGAGACAAATCCACAAGTCTTTAAACATCTGATCTTAGACAAAGGGGGCCAAAATATAAAATGGAGGAGAAATAGCCCATTCCACAAATGGTGCTGGACAAAGTGGACAGCCACTTGCAGAAAACTGGAATTCGATCCTATCTCTCATCTGCACAAAAATCAAATCAAATGGAACAAGGAACTAGGAATTAATCCAGCTACCATACAACAGCTAGAAGAAAAATTAGGACCAACAATTCAGTATATGGGAGTTGGCAACAACTTGCTCAACAAGACTCCCAAAGTGAAAGAATTAAAGTCAAAAATCAATGAATGGGAGACCATTATATTAAAAACTTTTGCTCAGCCAAGTAATTGGTCAAAACTGTCAAGAGACAACCTGCAGAATGAGGGAGAAATATGGCTTGTGATTTCTCCAACAAGGGAATAATATCCAAAATTTACAAAGAATCAAAACTATATATCAAAAACACAAGCAATCCAATTAATAAATGGGCCAAATAACTAAACAGAAACTTCTGAACAGAGGAATTCAAGCAAGCTAATAAATACACGAGAAAGTGTTCTAAATGACTAGTAATCAGGGAAATGCAAATCAAAACTACATTAGTAGTTCATTTTTCTCCTTAAAAAAACTAGGGAAGGATCCATAGTACCACCCAGCAATTCCTCTTCTGGAATTTTCCAGAAGAGCTAGAATTAGCACATTACAGTGACACAGCAAAATCAATGTTCATAGCAGCTAAATTTACAATAGCTAAATTATGGAACCAAACCCAGATGCCCCTCAGTGGATGAATGGATCCAAAAACTGTGTGTGTGTGTGTGTGTGTACACACACACACACACACATATATATACATACATACACACACACACACACACACACACACATATATATATACATAGATACATACACACACACACATACACACGATGGAATTCTACTCAGCAATTAGAAACAATATTGAGGCCTTTGAAGGAAAATGGGTGGCAGTGGAAGAGATCATGCTGAGCAAAGTTAGCCAAACCCAGAGACTCAAGGGTTGAATGTTATCCCTCATTTGTGGAAGCTAGAGCAAAACCCAGGCTTGGGTGAAAGGTAGTCATGTTCATGTACTAGACTCACCAAAGTTGAAGCTACACGTAATCTAGAGGAACCATAGATATTCAGGGGGGTGGGGGGAGGGAAGAAGTGGGAGGAAGGGAGGAAAACTATTCTCTGGACAATAAAAAAAATAGCTAGAAGACAGAAGTTTGAAGATTTCTACCACAAATAAGTATTCAAGGAAATGGAAATGCAATTACTCCAGTTTGATCACTAAATATCATAATATGTATAGAACTACCATATTATACTCCATAAATATGTACAGTTTTATGTCAATTTAAAAATTTATGTACAACTATAATATACTAAAAAATTTAAAAAGAGAATGAATAACCAAAATGTAAAAAAATAATATACATTATTGTATTAGTAATGCTCTGTGCAGTAGATCTCAAAACATTCTTCCTATCTATCTGAAACTTTGTACCCTGTGATCAACCTCTCTCCATCCTCTTCATCCTATCCTCCATCTCTGATAATTATTCTATTCGTCATTTCTCAATTCCACATATGATTGTGATCATGTGTAGCATTTTCCTTTCTGTGCCTGGATTATTTCACTTAGCATAATGTTGTCTGGATTCATCCATGTTGACTTAGATGATAGGCTCTCTCCCTATTATGGTTTGGATGAAAGTTGTCACTCAGAAGCTCTTATGAAATGATTAGGTTATGAAACCCTTAATCATTGAGTTAATCCCCTGAGAGAGAATAACTGTAACTGTAGGCTTGCAGGCTATGGCTGGAGGAGATACGTTATTGGGATCATGCCTTTGAGGTACATATTTTCTATCAGGCATGGACTTTCTCTCTCTGCTCCCTGGAGTCACGCCTTCTGCTATGCCTCAGCTCAAGCCCCAAGGAATGGAGCTGGCTTTCTATGGACTAAGACCTCTGAAGCTGTGTGCCCCTACATAAACTTTTCCTTCTAAAATTTTTCTTGTCAGGTCTTTTAGTCACAGTAATGGGAAAGCTGACTAAAACAGATTGGTACTGAGAAGTAGTATCATTGCTGTGACTAACCTGACCATGTGGTTTAGAAGCTTTTGGAGCCTTTGGGGATTTCTGGGAGGAATTTTGGAGAGTTTAGTGATGCAGGGTGGAAAAGCTTGATTGTTGTAAGCAGAGCTTAATGGGTGATTCTGGTTGAAGCTCAGATGACCAGAATGCCTGTAGGACTGTGCAAAATAAAGACAGGGCTCAAGAGGTTTCAGAAGAAAAGGAAGAGTCTAATGGAAATTGAACTGAAAACCATCCATGTTATTGCTCTGGATAAGAAATTTTCTGCATTTTGCCTATGTCCAGAGATGTTCTCTGCGGCTGATTTTAAATGTGATGGACTTCTTAAGCTAGTGGAAGAAATTTCTAGGTAGAATAGCAGTCAGGTGGTGGCAGGGTATTGCTGGCAGCTGACAGCTTTTAGCCAAAGGTATTGTGATATTCAGGATCAGAAAGCAGAGTGGAAAGATCTGAAAAGCTTGAACTTGAAAGATGGGAGTAAAACTGGGGCTGAAGAGGTCGCAAAAGTTAAAATCATGAGTGGCACTAAAGAAGCGCTAAAGACTACTAGAAACAATAAGAAAGATGGATTGAGGGCATATCAAGAATTGGCTAGACTGCATTCATCTCAGGCTTAAGGGAGTAAAAATTCCTTTGAGAAGAGCCCAGTGGAGCACCCTTCTTGCACAAGGGACTAGGAAGCACTCAGAGGCTGCTGTCGCCATGGTCCCTGAAGGCTTGGCTACTGCTCAAGATGGCAGCAGATCTTGGCAGCAACCACGTGGTGCTGGTTCTGTAGTTAGGGAGGCTTCCACTTGAGATTTTAAAAGAAAGTCTGGGAAGCCAGGCAAAATGAAGCTGGGTTGGCATCCCTGCTGGCAGTCCCTGAGTGGGTGATACATGGAAATGTGAGGAGGAAGCCAAAGCTGCAGTGGAGACTCTCAAGATTAAGGAGTGCCAGAACCACAGAACATCCACTGAGAAAAGCTGCAGGAATGGAAGAAAGACAGGCCAACAGAGGCCATGTGGACTGCAACCAACAAAGCCATATGGACGCAGCTACGCAGGCTCATTGAAGAGAGCATTGTGTTGCCACGTGCTCCAGATGCTGGTCATAGAACTACAGGACCTGCATGCCTAGCTAGATTTCGGCCTTGCTTTGGTCCCAGACTTTCTTTTGATGCCCCTATTTTTCAAAATAGAAATGTATACTTTTTACCTTTATATGTTGAATACATGTAACTTGATTTGGTTTTTTACAGGGGTTCACATTTAGAGTTTCTCTTGAATCTCAGACGAGACTTTGGACTTGGATTTTTGGGAAATCTTGGAGCTATTGAGAGTATAGGGCTCTTGAAAATGGACTAAAAGTATTTTGCACTGTTAGGTTGTCATGAGTTTTGGGGGGCCAGAGGCAAAATGTTATCATTTGGATGAATAGTATTGCCCAAAATTTTGTGTGTGACAAAACAAAGGCTGAGGTAAAATGATTGGGTTATCAGAGCCTTGACCCAATCAGTGAACTAATCCCATGATAGGAATTAACTGGTAACTGTAGGCTGGTATAGTGTGGCTGGAGGAGGTGGGTCATTAGGGACATGCCTGTGGGGTATATATTTTGTTTTTTTTT
>PVKS010036515.1:0-19299 GCA_004027875.1 Aplodontia rufa
TCCTTCTTCTTCTTCTTCCTCTTCCTCCTCTTCCTCTTCTTCCTCTTCCTCTTCTTCCTCTTCCTCTTCTCTTCCTCCTCCTCCTCCTCCTCCTCTTCTTCTTCTTCTTCTTCTTCAAAAGAGGGACAGTGAGAGACAGAGAGAATCAATTTTATTTTATTTTTCATGCAGCCTTCATTGCTCCAAGACTCCATTGTGTGTGTGGTGCTGGGCTTGGACCCACATCCTTGTGCATGCCAGGCAAGCATCGTAACCACTGATCCACCGCTCCAGCCTTTTTTATTTTTTTAAGGGAGAGGGACAGCGAGAGAGAGAGAGAGAGAGAGAGAGAGAATCAACTTTTTTTAGTTTTTCCTGTGGCTTTCATTGCTCAGACACTTGGTTGTGTACGTGGTGCTGGGGTTCAAACCTGCGTCCTCTTGCATGCCAGGCAAGCGCTGTAACCGCTGAGCACTGCTCCAGCCCCCCACCCACTTCTGCCTTCTGTCACCTAAGGGTCTGCAGGAAGGCCCTCTCCAGACACCAGAGGCCAGGGCCTTGGTCTTGGGACTTCCCAGCCCCCACAATTGTGAGAAATAAATTTCTGTTCTTCATCCGTTACCCAGTCGGTGGTATTTTGTGGTAGCAGCACAAAATGAACCAGGACATGGTGTGTGGACTTCAGAAATATTTATATCAGGCACAAGTGTGGTTTTACAGGAAGAAGAAAGCAGACCACTGTCCCCATCCTCGAGCGCCACAGTTCCTTGCCCTAACTCTGCTCACGGGTCCTCCGCCTGGGCACTCCGCTCCTTCCAGCGGCATCTTGCTCTTCACCTTTTCCCATTTTTCTTTGTTTATCTTTTACTCTTTCCTTCAAAGACCAGCCCAGACCTCTTCGCCTCCTCCAGGACATCTTCCCTGATTTCCCCAGCCAGGTTAGCAGATCTACTCTGCACTCCCACAGCGCCCCAGGCTGTCCTGCCCGTGGCTCTCGTTACATTTCACCGGCATGACTTCTTTAAGTGTCTGTCTCCCTGATGTGGCTGCAAGTCCTTGAGAGACGGGTTCTTACTCATACCCAGCAAAAGCCTGGAACTCAGAAGGCGCTCAAATAAATAACGGGTGAGCGGCAGCAACTTGAATAAACAGAAGAATGAAGCGTACTAGATGTCGGAATCCAACCGGAGAGCTTGTGAGATGTGCCCCAGACAACGAGGCAGGGCTTCGGTGGACCCCTGGGACACACCAGGCAGGCAGACAGGAAGGAGGACCATCCATTCCCAGAGGAGCTGCATAGTTTTTTAATATGTGCATCAGTGTGTAAATGCATAGAAAAAGGTCCAGAGAGCCGCCGTTAACATTATTGCATGCATTATGCTACACACTTGGTGTATTTCATCTATTAATTCTCCTATTCAAACACTTTTTTCTTTTTTCTTTTTGATACTGGGGATTGAACCCAGGGATACCTTACCACTGAGCTTCACCCCAAGCTCTTATTATTTTACTTTGAGATAGGGTCTCGCTAAGTTGCCCACACCGGCCTCAAAATTTCAATCCTCCTGCCTTAGCCTCCCAAGTCACTATTATTGTAGATGTGGCCACCGCACCAACCGCACATATATTGTTATGATCCCATTTTACAGATGGAGAAAATGAAGCTCAAGAAAGTGAATTAACAGGAGTCTGTTCTGTTGTCTTACAAGTGCATGCTGCCTACTAAGGAATACCTCCTGTGGTATTTATTAATGGGGCATGTTTCCTGGGCACTGGGCAGCACGTTCAGCGGACACACAACAGATTTGCCTGGTTGTTTGGCTGTTTATTTCTTTGTGCCACAACAAGGAATTGTTGCAGAAACTCCCTCATCTTCTGCGCATTACAGCACAGGAACAATGAACAAGCGTCCGGCTCTTCTCCCCTTGGAGGCCATCTCTACCCACTGGGCCAACCCTGCAGTCTTCCCAGCTCTGCCTTCCTCCTCGCACCCCCTGCTGGCTGCTTTCAGTACTGCAACCAGCCTGACCTGGTAATTCAGGTCTGACCTCCGCCCTCCCCAAGAGCCCCTTCAGTAGAGACTCCACTCTCTGGTCTCGCCATGCAGGCAAAATACCCTGCCCCAGCCTGGCTTTCAGGATCTCCTCTGTGGAAAGCCCCACACCTGCACCGCACAGTCAGCCCTGTCTCCTGAGCTGGGAGCTTTCTCTGCAGGGGACAGGTCCACTTTCTCTGGGTCCTAACAGGTCTTCCAGCTAAACGCAGCAGAGCAGCTATCTTCACCATCACCACGAACGGGGATAGGACCCTGCTCAGAGGATGAGTCCCAGAGCTACAAATCCCCCTGCTCCAGGATTCTCTGAAACCCGCTGAATCTTCTCTTGCTGTATTGGTTCCCTCTCAGGATCCTGGAGACCTCACCCTCAAACTTCTTTCTTCTCCTCCTTGTAAAAGCATCTCCTCCCAGGCTGAAGCGGTGGCTCAGCGGTTCCTGTGCTTGCCTGCCATGCACAAAGACACGGGTTTGATCCCCAGCACGGCGTACACAACGAAGTGTTAGAGTAACAAAAGTCAGGTGAAAAACTAAATGAAATTGGTTCTGTCTCACACACACTGTCCCTGTCTCTCCCAACTTCTTTCTAAAGCCAACCAAATTCTTAGAGAGCTCAGGCCCTTGATAAGAGCCGGCAGAGTGGTTGGGAAGAGTCAAGCGGGAACACCTCCCTTAGAGGCTCAGTCCGAAGGGAGGACCAGGAAGTGGGATGGAATTGGGACCCACGCATCATGGACAGGCTCTTTGTCTCTCTGTGGATGACCAAGGCTTAGACTCCTTCGAAAGGTCTTAAACTAAGCTTCTAGCTGTGAGCTGGGCACAGTGGTAGACACCTGTACTCCCAGTGGATTTGGGAGGCTGAGGCAGGAGGATCACAAGTTCAAAGCCAGACTCAGCAAGTCAGCGAGGCACCAAGCAACTTAGCAAGACCCTGCTTCAAACTAAAACAATAAAAAGGCTAGGGATGTGGCTTAGTGATTAAGCACCCCTGAGCTCAATCCTTGGTACAATTAAACAAGCAAAAAAAGCAATAATAACAACAAAAAAGCCTAAACCTCTGTGGTGTGGCTGGATGACAGTTGGGGAATGCAGATCAAAACCCAAGGTGGGGCTGGAGCCGTAGCTCGGCGGTTACGGTGCTTGCCTGGCATGCACAAGTACATGGGTTCAAACCCCAGCACCCACGTACACAACTAAGTGTCAGAGCAACGAAAGCCACGTGAAAAACTCAATAAAAATTGATTCTCTCTCTCTTTCTCTCTCTCAATGTCCTTCTTCATTAAAAAAAAAAAAAACCTAAGAGGGGCACCACTTCAGACCTACTAGACTGGCTTTAATTTAAAAAACTGGAAAATGACATGCGTTGCCAAGAACGTGGAGAAATTGGCACTCTCATGCACTGCTTGTGGGAAGGTAAGATGGGCAGTTGCTATGAAGTCAGTCCAGTGATTAACTTCCTGCAGAAGTTAGATATAGGGTCACTATGTGACCCAGCAATTCCTTTCCTAGGTATATACTCAAAAGAACTCAAAACCACCAGGTGCAGTGACGCACACCTGAAATCCCAGCAGCTCAGGAGGCTGAGGCAGGAGGATCACAGTTCAAGGCCAGCCTCAGCAACTCTAGCAAGACCCTGTCTCAAAATAAAAGATAAAAAAGGCTGGAAATGTTGCTCAGTAGTTAAGCGCCTCTGGGTTCAATCCATGTACAAATATAAATAAGTAAATAAACAAGCAGAAGTCCTGAATACTTCTGGTGAAGACATTCGAACATGAATATTCATAGCATCACCGTTCACAATGGCCAAAAGGCACAATCAAAATGTCCATTAATGGATGACGGAAATCCGCAGCACGGTGCACAACACAACACTATTCAGCCACACTGTAGGCGTCCCGCAACGTGAGCAAACCTCTCCTGCTGTCGAGGGAGAGAAGCCCGCGATTCCATTCACCTGACTTCCTCAGCTAAGTGAAGCCGTAGAGAGCTCGGACTGGAGTTGGCGAGGGCTGCAACGTCAGCGAAACCAAATGGCAGAAACGGAAAAGAGCTGTCATTAGAAATGCAGTTGACCTTGGGCTCAGGATAGGACAGAGGCTTTCCCCTGCCCCATCCTGCAGCCCTAGACCCTCCTGCACCCGTGTCCTGCATGCTCAGGGAGCAGGTCCAGGCTGGCCTCGCCCCACAGAAATCAGACATGCACCAAGCATGTAGGTAAAGCGCCTAGTGGCTGCATCTTGAAAAAGAGGGGCTGGAGCAGTGGCTCCGTGGATACAGCACTTGCCCAGCATGTGCGTGGATGCGGGTTCAAACCCCAGCACCACAAACACAACAAAGTGTCGGAGCAACGCAGGCCACATGACAAACTCAATAACATTAATTCTCTCTTCCTCTTTCTCTTTCTCACTGTCCTTCTCTCCATGTTCCAAAAAAACTTTATTTAAAGAGCAGGTGGGGGCGGGGGGCAGGAGTGGTTACGATGCTTGCCCAGCATCACAAGTAAACGAGTTCAAATCCCGGCACTGCGTACACAACAAAGTCTTGGAGCAATGAAAGCCACGTGAAAAACTAAATAAAATTGATTCTCTCTCTCTCTCTCTCTCTCTCTCATTGTCCCTCTCAAAAAAGAAGAAGAAAAAGAAGAAGCAGCTCTTTAGCTCTTCCACTACGTGGACTGCTAGTCTTCTAGACCTTTCAGCTTCTGCCATGCAAGGACCCCCAGATGGCACCATCTATGAGAAACAGGCCTTCATCAGTCTCTAACCCTGCTGGTCCCTTGCTCTGGACCTCCAGAGCTGAGAAAATACATCTCCCTTGTCCATAAACTGCCCCAGCGATGGTCTTTTGCTCTAGCAGCCCGAGCATGCTGAGACACGCGGCTGAAATGGCAATAGACTGTGACGATACCGCAACTGTGCCTTGTAACCTACCCTTACGTGTGCTAGGTCTCTTCTGCACTCTTAGTGTCTGAAATAATAAAATGGTCTGGACGTCGCTTCAAATTCACCCAGCTTCTGAGCGCAGAAAGTGAGTGAGTGGCCCTGGGTGCCCAGGGTGAAGCAGAGGGCGGTGCGCAGGCCGCAGTCACCAAGCTGTTGTTCCTACTTGGGCACATTTTGGAATTTTTCTTGAGAAAATTAAAAGGCAGCGTGTATGTGGGAAGGGAGAGAATATATGGAACTAGTTGCTAGGATATGCACAAACCCTTTCTGGAAGGACGAAAGGAACCCATGATAATGTTGGCATCTGGAGTGAGGAACAGAGGAGAGAGAGGCAAAGGAAAGAGACTCAAGCCACACTCCTTAGCGTCCTTTCAGCAGATAAATGTCCCGCATGGAAAGATGAAATGCGCTAGAAAAGTCAGCAAGGAGGGAAAGACGGGGCCTCCCGGGACGGCAGATGAAGGCTCCCTTTTGCAGCTGGGAGTAAAGTGCGGGTCTTGGAGTGAGGTGCTGCACCCTGGGCAGCGCTCTTCCGTGGGATTCAAGATGCTCAGGGCGCCAGCTGGACGGTGCCTCCATGTGAAGGAGCCACAGGTCCTTCCATCCACGTCTCACCAATCAAAGGCTCCCGGAAGTGAAGGGACTTGCATAGATCCCGGGCTTCTTGGAGCCCTGAGCAGAATGACCTGAGAAGCCACGGGCACCAAGCCGGGCATCTCCCTGGCAATACATGGACCAACGGCGGAGCAACCTGTTGGTATTAGTTGAGACTCCAGGACCACAGCACACCAGGCAGGAGTGTGGAGGGTGGGTTTGGGTCTTCTCAGGGACAGCTCAAATAGAAATGTACATGAATTCTAGGAAATAAGTCATCATTGCACACTCCTGAGTGCGTGGTCTGTATGTTGTAGCAGTGGACCCAGGAATTTGCCCTCTTAGGCTGCCACAACTAACCTAGGCGACCATCGGTCTGCGGTTTCACTTCCTCACCTATGAAATGGGATTAATGAAAACAGAATTCCAAGATGATCAAGTAACGCGGGAGGAACCATACATGTGAAATGCTCGTCACACTGAGCTTACGGTAGGACACGTTAAAGATTAGATGTTAACAGTTCTGTGACGTCGCCACTGTATTTCCTCATTCTCTACTAAGGGAAGTTGCGGAGAGCTAAGTTTGAGTTTTCCTTTCTTTTGTGTCCTGGGATTTGAACCCTGCCCCAGCCCTGAAGGAGATTTCCAAAACCATCCTGTAAATAAATTGCAGGATCAGAACTGTAACTCAGGACTGTTGACCTGCGAAGATACAGCACCCATGCCACGCTGAGAAACGTTGACACCCGGCCTTCCCCGAAGAGTTTGGACAAATGATGGTTGATATTTAATTTTTATTAACAAGTAAGGTGGAAGAGAAGTGATAAAAAGTGCATTGGAACTTTGCTCTTCTGTCAACATTCAAGACTTCCCTGCTGGCTTGGATAATGGACTTTGAATCCTGCAGGAAGATCACTTTGATTTTTTGTGTTATTATAGATATAGTAATCATGGATGTGATATACATTTTTTGGTACCAAGAACTGAATCCAGGGGTGCTTAACCACCAAGCCACACACCTAGCCCTTTCATATTTTTCATTTTGAGACAGTCTTAATAAGTTGCCCAGGTTGGCCTCCAATTTGCAACCCTCCTGCCTCAGCCTCCTGTGTCATTGGAATTACAGGCATGCACCACTGCACCCAGTCCAATGCACATTTTCTCCTTCATTTGCTTAAATCTAAACAATCAACATAATAACATCTGCTTATTACCCTTACATAAAGACTCCCACCACGATTGAATTGCTGCTGCAAACCCCAGCATGGCGTTGGGAAGAGGTGCAGGGCCACCCCATTTGAATTCCAACCACTCGGATATGATAGATCTAGACCTGAAGTTTCGGTTTTTGTTGTTGTTTCTTTGCTTTGTTTTGGTGCCATGGATTGAACCCAGGGCCGCTGATCCACCAGCCATTTTGATTTTTTGATTTTCAGACAGGATCTGGCTAAGTTGCCGAAGCCTCACTAACTTTCTTCCTTTTTTTTTTTTAAACAACTTTTTTGAGTTTTTCACATGGCCTTAGTTGCTCCAACACTTGGTTGTGTATGTGGTGCTGGGGTTTGAACCGGGTCCTCGTGCTTGCCAGGCAAACACTGAAACCACTGAGCCACCGCTCCAGCCCCTCACTAAATTTCTAAAGCTGGCTTTGAGCTTGAGATCCTCCTGCCTCAGCCTCCCAAGCTGCTGGGATTACAGGCACCCAGCTAGACCCAAAGTTTGGGTTATATGAACAGGGATCGGAATGATTGGAGGCATTTTATCACCTTCATTTTATATAATTAATTGACTTGCAAGTTCATGTGACTTAATTCTTTTTTTTTTCCTTCAGTGCTGGGGACTGGACCCAAGGGCACTCCCCACTGAGCTACATCCCCAGCCCTTAATTCTTTGATGATAGCTGTATTAAGGTATAATTCATGTATCATAAAATTCACTTTGTTGGGGGGATAACAGGGATTGAACTCAGAGGTGTTTTACCACTGAGCCACATCCCTAGCTCTTCTTTTATTTTTTATTTTGAGATAGGTCTCACAAAGCTGTTGAGGCTGGCCTTGAACTTGCAATCCTCCAGCCTTAGACTGCCCAGTTGTTGGGATTGGAGGGTGTTCTAACATACCTGGTTTAAATTCACTCTTTTTTTTTTTAAGAGAAAGGGAGAGGGAGAGAGAGAGAGAGAATCAACTTTATTTAGTTTTTCATGTGGCTTTCATTGTTCTGAGACTTCATTGTGTATGTGGAACTGGGGTTGGAACCTGCGAACTCATGCATGCCAGGCAAGAGCTGTAACCACTGAGCCACCACTCCAGCCCCAAATTCACTTTTTTAAAGTGTTCAACTCAATGGTTTTTAGAGCACCTACTTAATTTCAGATTTTTTTTAAGAGAAAGGGAGAAAGGAAGAGAGAGAAAAAGGAAATAATTTTATTTATATTTTCATCTGGCTTTTTTTTTTTTGTTTCCCTAACAGTTAGTTGTGTACATGGTGCTGGGGTTTGATCTTTGCACATGCCAGGCAGCCACCATAACCACTGAGCCACTGCTCCAGCCCCTCCGATCATTTTCATCACCCCATGTCCATTGGCTGCCACTCCCCGTGCTCACTCCCTCAGCTCCTGGAGACCCCTAATTTACTTTGTTTTGCTTATTTTTGCATTGTGTGGAGATGAGGGTCTGCTCTTGAACTCCTGCTCTTGGTCCTCCATCTCAGCTTCCCGAGCACCTGGGGCTGCGGGTGTGCACCCCCGTGCCTGGGCATCTAATCTGCTTTCTGCCTTTAGCTTCGCCCATTCTGGACATTTCACATCAATGGGATCAGGCCACCACGTGAACTTTTGTGTCTGGCTTCTTTCACTTTGATGTTTTCAAAGTTCATGCATGACGGCGTTTGCATTGGTGCGCCTTTCCTTTTCATGACTGAACAATATTCCATTGTATGGATACGCTATGTTGTTAGCCATCCATTTTGGCTGTAACGAATAACACTACAAAATTTCTGAAATTGAACAATCCGCCAGCTCTCGCAAGCTGCCACGATCTGGCTCCAGCAAACCGCTACGTGCAGTAGTTATTTTGGTGCCTAGAGAAACAGGTAGATTCATGGTGGCCCCATTCTTTATCAGGCTGTGTTTTAGTGACATCTGTGACTTCACTGTGGCCCAAATTGGCCAATGAGGAGCTACGCATGCTGGCACACACCTATAATTCCAGTGACTCGGGAGGCTGAGGCAGAAGGATGGTAAATTTGAGGTCAGTCTCAGCAACTTAGTGAGGCTCTGTCTCAAAATAGAAAATTTTTAAAATGGGGCTTGGGAATATAGCTCAATGGTAGAGCACCCTTTGGTTCGACCCCTGGCAACACACACACACACACACACACACACACACACAGCATATGGGCAATGAGAATGAGAAAGTGAATGCCCGGGGCTGGCTGTCCTGCTCTCTGAAGTCCCAAGTCCAGGATGCCTCCAGGCTGTCAATGATGGGGGAGAAAAAGGTGAAACCGCAGGTTGATTAATAGTTCTCTCACTTCGCAGCCTCATCAGCACCCTGGACACACACGGTTGACAACAGCAATGGATACTTGAAGTGAGAGCAAGACATCTGAGACCCAAAGCTGGGAGAGTTTCTGGAATGAGCCCTGCACTTGCAGCCAGGAAGCCAGGAAGCCCATCATGGGCTCTGTCACTGACCCCACTGACTCTCAACAATTCTCCCACCTCTCATGGTCACTCCCTGTCCAAAGCCACCCTCTGGTCATAGGTAGAACCTGAGATTTGTCCTCACCAATAGAAGATGACATTCTTAATGTAACGAAGATCCGAAATCATTGCTAATATAATTAAGATCAGAAATCAGTTTATTCAGCCCAACAGCAAGCACTGAAATCCCAACAAAGACACATCAAAAAAGAAAACTACAGACCAACATCCCTGATGAACATTGCCACAAAAGTCCTTAATAAGGTTCTAGCAAACCGCATTCAAAAACTCACCAAGAAGATAATTCATCACGATCAAGTGGTCTTCATTCCAGATTTGCAGGGCTGGTTCAACATACGCAAATCAATTAATGTAATTCATCACTTAAACAGAATTAAGGACAAAAACCGTAGGATCCTCTCAATTGACGCAGAAAAGGCCTTTGATGAGATCCATCACCCATTTATGCTTAAAACTCAAGAGAAGATAGGGATTAGAGGAACTTAGCTATGTAAACACCATGTATGTCAAACCCTCAGCTAGTATAATACTAAATGGAGAAAGGCTGAAGGCATTTCCACTAAACTCAGGAACAAGACAAGGCTGCCCACTCTCACCACTTTTATTCACAATAGTCCTTGAGGCCCTAGCCAGAGCAATCAGGCAAGAGAGGAAAATCAAATGGATAAGAATAGGAAGGGAGGAAGTCAAACTATCCCTGTTTGATAATGACATGATCCTATATCTGGAAGATCCAAAAAACTCCACCAGAAGACTGCTTGAGCTTATAAGCTTTCCTATATGCTAACAATAATAGGGCAGAAGAAATAAAGAAATCAGTCCCCTTCACGATATCCTCAAAAAATAATAAAATACTTGGAAATTAAGCTAACATGGAAGTAAAAGACCTCTATAATGAAAATTATTGATCACTGAAGATACAAATTGAAAAAGACCTGAGAAGATGGAAAGATGTTCCATGCTCTTGGTTAGGCAAAATTAATATACTTAGAATGGCCATTCTGCCAAGAGCACCATATTGATTCAATGCAATCCCCATCAAGATCCCAATGTCATTCTTTACAGATACAGAAAAAGCTATTCTTGAATTCATTTGGAAAAACAAGAAACCCAGAATAGCCAAAACATTACTTACTTAGTAAAGTAAGAAAGAAAAAACAGGTGGATTCACAATACCAGATCTAAAACTATACTATAGAACTGTAGCATTAAAAACAGCATGGTACTGGTATCAAAACAGGAATGAAGTCCAAAGGAATAGAAGACTCTGACACAAACCCACAAGTCTTTAAACATCTGATCTTTGACAAATGGGGACAAAATATTACATGGAGGAGAGACAGCCTATTCAACATATGGTACTGGACAAACTGGACAGCCACCTGCAGAAAGCTGAAATTAGGTCCTTATCTTTCACCTTGCACAAAAATCAAATCAAAATGGATCAAGGAATTAGGAATTAAACCAGCTACCATGCAACTTCTGGAAAAAAAGTTAGGACCAACATTCCAGCATTTGGGAGTTGGCAAAGACTTTCTCAACAAGACTCCTAAAGTGAAAGAATTTAAGTATAAAATCAAGGACTGGGAGCTAGAGCGGTGGCTCAGTGGTTACGGCGCTTGCCTGGCATGCACAAGTACGCGGGTTCGAACCCCAGCACCACATACACAACGAAGTGTTGAAGCAACGAAAACCACACACACACAAAAATAAAACTGCTTCTCTCTCTCTCTCTCTCTCTCTCTCTCTCACCGTCCTTGTCTTCTTTATATATAAAAAAAATCAATGAGTGGGATGCTATTAAACTAAAAAGCTTCTGCACAACCAAGGAATTGGTCAAAATTGTCAAGAGACAACTTACAAAATGGGAGAGAATCATGGCCTGTGATTCTTCCGACAGGCGACTAATATCCAGAATTTACAAAGTACTCAAAAACATTAATATCAAAAACACAAGCAATCCAGTCAATAAATGGGCCAAAGGGTTAATAGAAACTTCTCAATAGAAGAAATTGAGCTAGCCAATGAATACATGAAAAAGTGTTCTTAATCACTAGCAATCAGAGAAATGCAAATCAAAACTACATTAAGATTTCACCTCTCTCCAGTCAGCATGTAAACAATAACGGATGCTGGAGGGGCTGTGGAGAGACAGGCACACTAGCACACTGTTGGTGGAGCTGCAGGCTGGTACAGCCACTCTGGAAAGCATTGTGAAGAATCCTCAAAAAGTTAGGGATGGACCCACCAAATGATCCAGATATCCCTCTCCTGGGTATTTTTCCAGGGAATTTAGAATCAGCACATTACAGCGACACAGCAAAATGTATGCTCATAGCAGCTCAACTTACAATAGCTAAATATGGAACCAACCCAGATGCCCCTTACCGGATGAATGGATCCAAAATAAACCAAAGAATGATGGAGTTCTACTCAGCAATTAGAAACAATGACATTGTGGCCTTTGAAGGTAAATGGATGGCAATGGAAGAAATCATGCTGAGCGAAGTTAGCCAAACCCAGAGAGTCAAGGGTTTAATGTCCTCACTCCTCTGTGGAGGCTGGAGCTAAATCCAGGTGTGTGTGAAAGGTGGTCAATCTCATGGTTTAGACCCAGCAAAGGCATAGAAACACATAATCTAGGGCAACCGTAGAGATGTATCAGGGAGGCAGGGGGAGGGGGAAAGTGAAGGAGGGGAGAGGGATGGAGAAGAGGGAAGGATCTAGGGGGACAGTCATCAGTGTGGCATACTCTTTACTCCCCTGAGAATCCAAATAGTACTTATGCAATCTTTTAATTCTGGAAAATTCACAACCTAAGCATTTATATCGTTTTTAGGGGCAAAGTATAGAAGTATAGAAGTATAGAAGAAGTGTAGGCAAGATGGGGTGATTCTGGTTTAAGAATATACGCCTATCATATTGTTACTTTATATGCATTTATGATTGAAAGTAACTCAACTCCTTAATAAAAAAATTAATCAGTTTCTTTAGACCTCATTAAAGAGACATTGTCCTGTGGGCCTGACTTAATAAGGTGACTCTTCAAAAGCCTCCCACTGGACTTGAAAAGCTCAAGACACCATGAACCCGAATACTGCCAGGAAATGAACCCTGCCAACCTGAAACCGTTAGGAGTGGACTTTTCCCCAGATAGGAGTTCAAAGCCAGCCTCAGGAACTTAGGCCCTGAGCAAGTTAGCGAGACCCAATCGCAAAATAAAAAATAAAAAGAGCTTGGGATTTGGCTTAGGATTAAGCCCCCCTGGGTTTAATCCTTGGTACCAAAAAAAGAAAAAAAAAATTCAGATAAGAATGCAGCCCAGCCAATGCCTGCGTTCAGCTGGGTGAGATCTTCAGCAAGGACCCAGCTGGCCGCGCCCACACTTCTGACCCACAAAGACTGTGACATAGAAAACGTGTACGTGAACATGTTTATATGTCATGGTACTTAGAATTGAGAGGCAGGGTCTTGCTAAGTTGCTCAGGGCCTCACTAAGTTGCTGAGGCTGACTTTGAACTTGTGATCCTCCTGCCTCAGCCTCCTGAGCTGCTGGGATTACAGGCGTGAGCCCCTGCACTGGCGGGTACGTTGTTTTAAGCTGCTAAATTTGTAATAATTTATTTTCATTTTTTATTTTTTAAAGAGAGAAGGACAGTGTGAGAGAGAGAGAGAATCAATTTTTATTGAGTTTTTCACATGGCTTTCGTTGCTCTGACACTTAGCTGTGTACGTGGGTGCTGGGGTTTGAACCTGTGTACTTGCACATGCTTGGCAAGTGCTGTACCTGCTGAGCCACTGCTCCAGCCCCTGTAATAATTTATTATACGCCAAAAGAAAACTAATACTGTCCCCAAAACACCTGGCCTTGGACTAGCCACCCGTTTCTTTAGTAACAGAAAGAGGTGAGACTACAGGAGAAGTTTCCAGTCTGGGATCCCAGGACCTCCAGTGGCTCAGCAGTGCCCGCTAGGGAGCTACCATGGTAGGAAAAAAAGCATGGATCAGGCAGCATTGTGGGTCCTCTTCTATCAGGGACCTTCATTCACTGATGCAGTAAGGATTGAGTGGATACCCACCACGGGAAGGCACTTCATGGGAGGAGCTGGGAATCACATAGGGAACAAGACACACACACCATGCCTGCCTTAAAGAACCCACCCAAGTAAACAAAATACAGTCGAAGGAAACTGTGTGCGCACGTGGGTGCTCTCAGTGCCACTGAACTTGAGCTGCGTGGGAGTGAACCTGGCAGAGGGCGCAGTGTGGATAGAAGCATGGAGACCGGAGCATTGCCAGCCTCTGGGGCACGGTACTGAGCACAGGGGAGCCTCTTGAGAGAATGCAGCTGCCCCTGCTGGAGCCAGGGAGGTAAAGCTCTGTGGGTGAGCGACCAGGTGGGATGATCCTCTGGTGTCACCGAGCCTGTTCCTGACCCCAGATGGATGTGATTTCACCATGTATTTTCTTTTAATTGAACCTGGGGGCACTTAACCACTGAGCCACACCCCCAGCACCCCCCCCCCGCCTTTTAATTTTTCTTTCTTTTTTTTTTTTTAAAGAGAGAGGGACAGTGAGAGAGACAGAGAAAGAGAGAAACAACTTTATTTAGTTTTTCACATGGCCTTAGTTGCTCCAACACTCAGTTAGTTGTGTCCGTGGTGCTGGGGTTTGAACCCGGGTCCTCATGCTTGCCAGGCAAGCGCTGAAACCGCTGAGCCACCGCTCCAGCCCCTTCTTTTTTTAAGAGAGAGAGAGAGAATCAATTTTAGTTAGTTTTTCATGAGGCTTTCATTGCTCAGCCACTTCGTTGTGTACGTGGTGCTGGGGTTTGAACCCGTGTCCTTGTGCATGCCAGGCAAGCGCTGTAACCGCTGAGCCACCGCTCCAGCCCCCGCCTTTTAAATTTTGAGACAGGATCTCCCTACATTGCTTCGGGCCTAGCTAAGTTGCCTAGGCTGGCCTCAAACTTGGATCCTCCTGCCTCAGCCTCGAGTCTCTGGGATTACAGCCACGGGCCTCCTCCACGCTGCTTCCCCAAACCTCTTAAAGCAGCCTCAGAAGATCATGGAAGGGGATGGAGGAGCAGGTTTTGCTGAATGCAAAGCAGAACAGCTGCCTGGATTCCTCACCTGAAGCTGAGGGTTTGTGGCCCCCACCCGGTGTCAGGAAGAGATTATCCCTTGGCTATTCTCCTCTTCCTCTGTTTTTGTCCTTTCTTCTCTTTTATTTCCAACTAAAACTCCCACTGGGTGAGAAAGGGAGTCTGCTGGGCCAGGTGGGTGGGCAGCTGCTGGGGTGCCTCCTCCCCCTCCAAGTCAGCCCTGACTCCCAAAGTGGCCCAGCCTCCTCCCACCCACCAGGCTCTGCAAGCAGAGGGGGAGGAAGAATCTGGCTATCTGTGTGCCAGGATTCATTCTGCATCCTAGGGGAGGCAGATGGCCCCAAAGGCTGTAGTCTCCTGTAGGCAGCACCTGTTCCCTGGAACATCCAAGTCAGGTGGCTCCAGTCCCGGTGGCAGTCTGCTCCTGTCGCCTGCGGTCCCTCCACCTGCGGCTTCCTCACTTACCCAGAGACCCGGCCTCTCAAATCCAGGGTCGGGGCGTGTGGGACAATGCTAACCAGGGTCGGGATGTGCACATGCTAGGCAAGCGCTCTGCCACTGAACTAAATCCCCAATCCCCAGGACACTTCTTAATCAGCATGAGAAGGCACCCTTAAACTGGGCAGTCACTCACTTCTGCATTAGCTGGAAATGTTTTGGCAGCAAGGGAGGAAAAGCCATCTGAAAGGTGCTTAAGCTAAAAAAGGGAAGTGATTGATAACACAATTGGAAGTCCAAGAGAGAGGCTTCAGGCCCGGCTGCATCCAGCACCCATGCGCTGTTGGGTGCCCCACCCCCCTTACCTTCTCTTGCGTCCTTTGCATCCATCCCCTCTTCCACCTCTCACTTTCCTTATCCCTGCTCCCCACCATTTTCCTCTCATCTCTCCCTTCTCCACGGTTTCCTGTGGGCTAGTGGCATCTCGATGGGCCTTTCCATGTGGAGCAAAAACCCTGAGTCCGTCAACTCAGGACAGTTCTCGTCTCCCTTCCTGGGGCTGCCAGCTGTTGGCGGCTCATCCTCCACCGATTCAGGATCCCCTCTCCCCAACCTCGAATCTGACCTCCACATTCCAGCAACAACCTGGCAACCCCACAGCTGGGTCACTCTTTATGTGAAGCAATGCCGCTCTGCCACCAACCCTGGCTGTACCCTGACTAGAAGGACTCAGGGAGTTACATTCCCTAGAAAAAGGTGGGGACCTTGTGCCCTCTGGTTTCTGCAGAGGTGGGACCCAAGGGACCTTGGGTTTCCAGGGTGAGGCAGCTGGTTTGTCTAGACCCGGGTTCCTCAACCTCCCCGCTGCTGACATCCTGGTCCAGATCATTCTGGGCTGTCAGGTAGACCTGTGCACGTAGTGGGTGGCCATCTGGGAGCATCTGCTACCCCCCCAGCAGTTGTGACACCGACAACCTCTGCAGACACACCCAGGTGTCTGGGGACACCATGCTCCGTTTACCCTCTCCTGTTTGAGAACCACCATCCGGATGGAAGAGACCCTCTGTTGGGAGGGTTAGGACCAGAGCGGAGCGGAAAGGCTGCCTGGGAATTCCAAACCTGCTCTCTCTCAAAATGCGGCTCCCAAAGCAGATCCCAGCTGATCTGGGGAAAGCAGCATGGAATCCGTTTTTATCTACCCCCGGTGCTTTTGAGGTTTCTTGGTTGTTTGTTCATATTTCAATATTGTGAAAATAAAAGAGAGGCTTATTTGAAGATGTCAAGGGTAACACAAAGATGGAGAGGGCGGGCATAGCTCAGAGGGAGCGTGCTTTCCTGCTGCGTGCTGGGGCTCTGGGTTCAATCCCAGTAACACAAACATGACAGAATCCTTTCCTTTCCCAGTGGGTGGCTGCTCAGCTCCATCGTGGGACCAGGCGTTTGATCATCCCTTGGATCAAGTTACGGGCTTGCAAAAATGCACGCCATGGTCCCCCTTGATCTAGGAATCGTCTACGGCTGCGGAGACACGGCTGTGGGATCTTGAAGCCACCATTCACTGCTTGGGCTCGAAGACAAATGACTTCCTGGGACTGAGGTCAGGAGACGCCAGCTGGACTGGACACTTTTCCTGCTGGGTTCAGGCTGAGGACCCATCCGGCCCCCTTCTGAGCTTAGTTCCTTTCCTGGACAGCGGAGACCCTACACTCTCCTCCTAATTTTCACCCCGCAACGGCGCTCCCACGAATCGTCTCCTCCTTGGCTCCTCAGGTGTTGTCCCATCTTATTTTTAAATGAAGTGACTGCTTTTATTTCTTTTTAAACCGGTTTTGGGCTTGCTTCGAGTTGTCCCATTTTAGGAAGGAATCTCCGTGGATCCCTCTGGGGAACTGAGTACTTTAATACGTGAATTGTTGAAATTCAAACTCAACCACATGAAACTGGGTTTTCAGACCCTGAGAGGTGAAATGCAGCAATTTCAAAGGCTGGCACCTAGTATTCCTGGGGCCCTGGAAAAGCCACAGAACAAGGACGGCTCCCCCTTCTGAACACAGGCGGTCAGGAGTGCATTGGGTTAGAAATGGAACCCAGTCTCCCTGGAAGGGGCCTGGAGGACATTAATAGGCCTTTCAGGGCTGGGGGTGTACCTCGTGGTGGGGTGGGTGCTTACCATGTGAGAGGCACTGAGTTCAACTCCCAGCACCAAAAAAAGAAGAAAAAAATAAAGGCTTTGTAATGATGTCGTCCTGGGTGACAAATGAGCCACTTTCAAAGCGAGTTCTCAACCCCCAATGTCCCCCAGGGAGTTTGTTAAAAATGCAAGCACCTGGCCACACTTTTGGAAATTTGGATTCAGTAGATCTTGGTGCAACACAATTTTACAGATAATTCCAGAACATTCTCTGACTCTCCGAAGCACATACTTAGAGACTCAGGTGGTCCACCGTACGAGGTGACTAGCATGGTGAATATATTTTTAACAGGCTTTTTTTTTAACTCATTGAGAATATATTTTCAATTCTATAATTTCTTTTAAAAAATGAGAAATAAAATTCCTTTTAGGGCTAACATGGATCAGGTGCAGTGGCACATGCCTGTATAATCCTAATGGCTCAGGAGGCTGAGGCAGGAGGATCTCAAGTTTGAGGCCAGCCTCAGCAATTTGATGGGGTCCTTGATAACTTAGCCAGGCCCTGGCTCAAAATTAAAAAATAAAATAAAATAAAAAGGGCTGGGGTTGTGGCTCAGTGAAGCGCCCCTGGGTTCAATCTCCAGCATGCAAAAGAAACAAAAAAACTGCCATGGCACAGCTGTTTAATAAGGTCATAGACACATAAATGGGTCTTATAGGTGTCTCGTTTTGTGCGTGTGTGGCTTCCTGTTGCTTTGTCTTTTTCAGGGCAGGGTTTCACTATGTTGCACAGGCTGGACTTGAACTCCTGGGCTCCAGGGATCTTCCCACCTCAGCCTCCCGAGTGGCTGGGACTACAGGTGTGCGTAGACCCCTGTGTTCACTCCTTCTTTACAAGGAGCTGACTGGCGGAGTCTCCATCCTGACTTCTCCCTGGTTTACCCTGGAGGTGCCAGAGTCAGGGGGTACCAGCTCCCCAGCCTCCGCTGAGCTGCTCTTTCCTCCCCGTGTCCACTAGAGGGTGCAAGGACCGCAGGGAGGGGCTGAATCCTGGCCTCCTGGCAGCCGGGGTCAGGATTCTGCACTCTGCCCGCTGGGGACCGCAGGAGGGCAGGTGGACGCCCAGCTCCCAGCTCCCTTGGCATCTGAGCCAGCCCAGCCCAGGAGGCCCAGAGGATCACCCTGAGCCCTGACCCCCTGGGGCAGCTCGAGCTTCCCAGCCCCTCTGCAGACAGCCTGGCTGAGCCTGAAGAGCGCATACATTACAGGCTGGAATAACCCAGCAAGCTTGGTGTCCCTTTACCGTAAGCAATCCTGCTGTCCTGCAGGCCGCAGGGCCAGAGGAGGGAAACAGAAAGAACAAGACTGTTTGCTGAAAGCCAAGTGGTGGCCTGGCCACCCTGGGACCAACCAAGACCACATGAAAGACGAGAGCCAGGGGCACAGAGACCCTGGGAAGGGCAGAGGGCCTGGGTTCCAGAGTCCGTAGACCTGAACCTAGCCGCCCTTGTCGGCCTGCAGTTCTAGTTACCTCCCCTCTGAGGGCCCCTGCTTCTTCACCCTGAAAATGGAGGGGGTTATATTCAGGTCAAAGCATGATGGCTCGATAGCAGTCACCTCAGAGGGCCCTCAACTCGGGACAGCTAAAATGGACTGGTTTGTTTGAGTTTGGTTGACAAATTCACTCCCAATAATCACGTTCCCTCTGATTCTGCAGGTGGACTGAGCTCACCTGACCTGTTCTCTTGCTGATCTTTCTTGGGGTTTCTCAAGTTGTTGCGGTCTGATGGATGGAGGCACAGGAGGCTGGAAGGCCGGGCCTCCCTGGGTAATCAAGCTGTCTCAGGGTCTTGCCTCTCTATATGGCCCATCTAGCACAAAAGCCAAGCTGTGCACACGGCATCTTGGGTGTCCCCAAAGCACAAATTGCATCTGCCCAGTCCTCTTAATGCTTGGGTCTAGAGCTGACACCATCTCATCTGTCATTGTAAGTCCCAGACAGCCCAGATGCAATGTGAGTGGAAACTCCAGAGCAAAAATACCACAGACACAGCTCACAGGGGACCCTGGTTAGGAAACAGACACCAGCGATGGTGTATCGATGTCTTGTGAATGCTGTGACAAGTGACCACTAACCTAGTGGCTTAAAACAACACATGCCCGCCAGACAAGGTGGCATGCACCTGTAATCCTAGCAACTCGGGGGTGGGGGTCTGAGGCAGGGGGATGGCCAAGTTCAAAGCCAGCCTGGCAACTTAGGCCCCAAACCGCTTAGCAAGACTCTGTCTCAAAATAAAATGTAAAAGGGGCTGGGGCTGGGGCTCAGTGGTTAAG
>PVKS010036517.1:0-19289 GCA_004027875.1 Aplodontia rufa
TGTTAGAAGTAGTACTTCTGTAAAACACTAATAAACAGTTTTAAAGATTTGCAAGGAAAATACAATAAGGAATTTGGAAATAAAATTAATTTTACTTTGGAACCATAAGGTGAGAGGCTGAGTCTTAGCTCAGGAGAGGTAGAGCTCTTAAAGTGTTTTATCTTTGAAGTCGATCTTTGCCTCTTAACAGTATTTTATAAAGTTTACCTGAATATACATTAGGAAACAGCGTTAATGATCAGAGAAAAACAGTCAAAGCAAATAAATAAGTCAGGCTTTTAAATGGCAGTGACCCTTTATGTCAGATACAACGCATATAAGAGAGCACTTATTGATTACCTTGCCTGTAAATCTATATAGATTTTTACCTTATACTTTTATAAAGAGTTTGAACATTTACTTGACCTGAAGAGAAATCTTAAATAACTTTAACTGACTGTGCCAATTATATTTAAGTTAAAAATATGCAAACCTCTGAGATCTGCCCTTCATAAACCCTTTGCAACTTATACACTTATTCAGAACAGTTTAAAACTATAAAAGGAAATTGCCAGGAAAGAAACAGTATCAGTGATTAAATACAGCAGTTGGTTAACTTATCCACCTTAAATAATGTAACAGACAAAAGCTTACATAACTAGACTGTCAAAAAATGATATCCTGAAATAACAGCTACTTATTTATCAGTACAAATTTTAGATTTAACAGTTAACAGACATATAAGAAATCATCTTGACAAACATGTCAATGTTGTAAGAAAACCTGTTGATAAAGAATTAGAATTTGCCTCATCAGTATATATTGTTTCATAGTGTTGATGTCTGAACAGTTGAAACTTCTGTACTCTTTATATACCTGTTAAAATGGAGTCACGGTTAGCAGAAGCATGAAATCTCATTTATGGTATTAGACACGTGTAAATAAGCATAAGCTGTTTTTCCCAGTTGAAGAAAAATCCTAGAAGTAATAAATGTTACATTAAATATTTATAAAAATTAATATTCTATTGATTGACCACCTAGAAAAAACATGTGTTTATTTTAAAGGTATCTTTACTCCTGTTTAACCAATTTAAATTGAGTTTGTTTAATTGTTGGAGTCATGTGAACAGAAAGTTATTTGGATCCAATTTTTAAAATTTAGTTTATGAGCACTCATTTAATCCAACTTGGTACCAGGCTGACACAACGTATAACATATATGTAGACAAACATATCAGAGGTGTGCACACATACAAAAACCAACAGGAAACAGATTTCGGCACCATTTATGTAAGGAGAGAGACAGAAGAGAAAAATGAAGGAAATAAAGAGATGAGGATGGAGTAGGAGGAGGGTCCTCCTGGGGAGAAGAGAAGGCAGGGGGTGCGGAGGAGGAGCCACAGCTGTGGGAAAAAGAGGCCAGGGGAATGGGAGGGGTTGAGTGGGTGGGAAGACCTGAAGGAGCAGAGGGGCAGAGGGTGGAGCAGGGCTGGCTGAGGGAGAGAAGTTAAGATTTGCAAAAGAATGCAGGCCCCTTAAACATTTTAAAAGGCTTGGAATCTGGAAGAACCAGTTATCCTGAGGGTTGGATTTAAAGGGAGAGCTGTTTTTTTTTTCCTGTTCCTGGCCAGTCTTGGATTTTGGGCTTTCATGCTATAAGAGTACTTTTAAAGTTCCTGCCAGGCTCAGCCAGGAATGCAGCTTCCTGCTGGGAAGCTCTTGGGCAGCAGCGCTAAACTGCTGCAGCAGGGAAGGCAAATGGGGGTGGAGGGGGGCGAGAGCAAAAATATCCAAAGAAAGCCTGAAAAGAAGTTTGGGAACATTTTCCCATCCATTAACAGAAATTTGCCAAATCAGTGAGGATGTAAATCCAAAGTTCCTTCTGGAGGCTATTTTGAGCCATTGTCTAAAGCATACTGTGGCCAGGCCATAGTCGAGTCAAAATCAACGTAAAGACAGCCCAAAGGAGTTTGGGGGTCTGGTGAAGATCTAGCATTTCCCATGGCCTTTGCAGGCAATCTGGAGAGTGCCAAGAACAAATGAGGCGTCCCAAATTTGACCTAGGGCACCCAAACGGAAGATAGGTGGTCAGCAGTGGGCTCGAACATCTTCGAGGACCCATTGGGACCAGGGGAAGGGGAATGGCAGGGATCCGGCGTGGGCCCACGACATTACGGACGGATCCCCTCAACGGAAGACGCCAGCAAGGCCAAGGGAAATTGGAACTTACCCCACGTCTGTCGATTTGGATGAGGGAAAAGGAGTGTAGAAAATCCCTGGTCTCGATCGGGTTTCGTGCACCGAATGTAAAATCAGAAAAAAGGATGATAGTGGTGTAAATTCAGGCGGAGATGTTTATTGGACTTGTTGCTCTCGGGCCAATTTCACCTGCGCCGCCATGATGAGGGCGGACATGGGAA
Organism: Aplodontia rufa; assembly: GCA_004027875.1. Classification (NCBI taxonomy): domain Eukaryota; kingdom Metazoa; phylum Chordata; class Mammalia; order Rodentia; family Aplodontiidae; genus Aplodontia; species Aplodontia rufa. Next base: position 2,402 of record PVKS010036517.1, read on the forward strand.
GCAGCAGCAGGACAGAATGGCAGGCAGGGAAAATGGCGTTGAACCTTCACCAGGCAGCTGGTTTTGCTGGCTACCTGGAAGTTCATGATGGGGTTGGTCCTTCAGAGACTGGCTGGTGGATCCATCAATCCACTGGAGCTTGTCCGCCAGCATCCCAATTGGCTGTTCTTTTCGCGGGCAAGTTGCCCTTTGCCCTGCCCCTTAGCCAGCAGTCCTGGCCTCAGTGTCTTGGCTGAAGGCACGCCCCCAGCCAGGTCCAAGATGCTGTGAAATGTGGGCTACCTGAAGCCACGCCCCCAGCCAGCCTAACAACAATGTCATTTTTTCACAATGAAAAATGCACAAGCATGTCTTCAGTTTTTGTTTGACAACTCATTCATTTTTAGTATGTTCACAAATATGTTCAATATCACTCACCACGGTCAATTTTGGAGCACAGTTAACACTTTAAAAAACTCACCCCACTCCTGGTGCTGGCAATTGCTTATCTGCTTTCTGTCTCTGTGGACCTTCTTATTCGAGACACTTCATATGAATTGAATTGTACTGTGTCTTCTACGTCTGCCTTTTTTGATGTATGATAAAACCTTCCAAGTTCATGCATGCTGTAGAATATATCAGTATTTCATTACTTTCATGGCAGAAGAATGTTCCTCAAGACAGTTTAATACCTTCCATTTAACAAATATAAACTCTTTTGATATTGCTTATAAAGTAAGATTCTGTGAACTGAAATCTGCCTGTGGATATGTTTTTGTTGGACTGTTTAATATTTTTTTCTGTGGTTCATGATACTTAATGACTGGGAAATTGGCAAAAATACAAAATTCTGATCTTTCCTGGAAAATCAGAAATTCATTCATTATACAGTGGAATAGACTAGTGGTCTCTATCAAAGTCACCATCCTTTGAATTGTCAGACAAGATTTTCAAGAAAGAGGGTTTTAAATATGGTATACCTTATTTAGATTGTTCTAGACTGGCAACATGTGCATAATTCAGGCAGTGCCAGGAAACAATATTGTCCAATCCCAACAGCTAAAGCTGAAATGGATAGGAAATATGAAGGACAAAGTGTAAACATTCAGCTTCATTTATAGCTCTTTTTCAAGCAAAATTCTTTTTGTGTCAGAAACACTATTTCGAAGTATTCATTGGTTTCCCTAATTTAAAAGAAAAGCCTAACAATATGACAAAAATGTTATTTATGTACAATCAACATGTAGAAAACTATAAACAAATATGGATCTAAATGATGGTGCTTTTACAAAACATTAATAGTCTCCAAACAGCAGTTCCATGAAACTTGGTATGAATATTTAATTTATGTCTGTTTATTGAGTCCTTTTGATAGACAGGATAAAGTATTTGCTTTTTGAAATTAGGGGAGGGTTTGCTTATAGCTTTTAACCAAATGAGCTCTTACCTCTTAGTCACTTCAGAAAAATGTATTCCAAATTCTCAAAGGTAAGAGAATTTCTGATAGGCTGGGAGAAGCCTACCAGTTTTATGGTACAAGAACTAAGGAATCAATTGGTACAGAAAAGACAGACAAACACCAAAAGATTGCTCCCAGTCTGCATGTAAGCTGAAAAGTGAATTTAGTTTACTGTCTGTACCCGTCAGGGGAATATTAATGCAAGCCTCAGCCATTTTAGTAAGACTTATTGGTTGTGCTTGGAGACAAGTCTTGACAATCTAGGATAAGGATAATACAGTGGTGTGTCTAAAGATCATGAAGTCAGAAAGTCATTAGCAGTTTGGCTCTGGAATAGATTACTTGCTTTTTGACCCCTGACAACAATTAAACAACATTTTTTTTAAAGAGACAGGGACAGTGAGAGAGAAAGACAGAATCAGTTTTATTTCATTTTTCACGTGGCCTTCATTGCTCCAAAACTCCATTGTGTGCGTGGTGCTGTGGTTCGAACTCACGTACTTTTACGTGCCAGGCAAGTGCTGTAACCACCAAGCCAACACTCCAGCCCCAATCAGACACCTTTTTTTGCCTCATATTTTCTTAGTAATTTTATTAACATGCAACAATTATATGTGATTATACATATGATGCAGGTTTTGTGGATGTCAGGTTTGTGTCCTCTCAGAGTCAAAGAATGAAACTGAGGGACACTGAGGCAAGAGTAGCAGACAGACTTTATTGAAAGTAAAGCATAGAGAAAAGAGCAGACTTCCCCCAGAGTGAGGGAAAGGGGACAGAAGCAATGAGGCAGTGAGGTTTGCCCTTTTTAAATGACATCCTCTCCTCAATTGGTCACTGCTTCCCTGCCCCTGTACCTAGGACACAGGCACAAGGAATTCTGGACCAGTCTTTGGTTCATGCCTCAGGCATCAACAGAAAGAATGTGATTCCTTCCTTACCAGCAGGGAGTGTCTGCATCTGGGCCTATCTTGTCAGACCCTTGTTAGCTTTAGAGGATGTCACATTGATCTTAAAGGGAAAAAAACAAACGGGTTTCCCTTGATTGTCTGAGCTAGTCTTTGATCCTGGGCCATAAGCATCTTTATTAGCAGAGGGAAGTTGCTGTTTGGATCACCATTGTTAATGAAGGGGATGTGAAGCTGATATGTATCTCTGCTTGTTCTTTGCCCTCTCAGGAAAAATTACCATCAGCTAATTTTCTCCTTATTGACCCGCATCATTCTGCCTGCACTGACTGCATAACTTTTCTGTCTAACATATTTAATGAGCATAATGTATTTTCATGAATTTTCATAATTTCAATACATGCATACAGAATGCACTGATCAAATCAAGGTAATTGATACTTCCTTCTCCTCATAAATTCCTTAGAAGGCATTGAATGTGGGATAGTATGAGAGATGGAATAGGAATAAATTCACTGACAATTTAACATGTGACAATGAATTCATGGTCATGGGACTGCTCAGGGATGCCTGAGGTATCAGACCATAACAGGAACACCTGTGGTCTAAGTCCCATGTGAACATAGCGATATTATACAAATTAGGCTCACGTTCAGATAAAGGACGCAGGACATCTTGAAAAGAAAGATAATGACGTTGTACAACTTAGGAGTTCATGATCAGGTGAAGGATGCAGAACCTTAGAGGTAAAGATGTAGAAAGATAACGGGGTTACAAAAACTGGCTATCATGAACAAAGTACTCATTGCAAATTTTTTTTTAAGATATATTTTTGCTTGCTAAACTGTAAACTATCACAAGAAATAACAAGCTACACAGAGTGTCACTGGCACTCTTGTGTGGTCTGGCCCTGAGTCCTTTGGTTTCCCACATCAGTCCTTTGGTACCTTTCACATTTGAACAGCTCTCTTCTAGATCTTCATAAAATATATAAATAAATTATTGGGACGTATCATCATCCAACTGTGCTATAAAACAAGAGTTTATTCCTTCTATTTGGCCATTTCTTTGTACCCAGTATCCAACCTACTTTTATCCCTGTGTCCTTTCCAGTCTCTATTCTACATTAAGGTTTGCTGTTTTATTTAGCTTCCACATGTCAGAAGGATTTTGCACTACTTGTCTCTCTGTCTGGCCTATTTTGTTTAATATAGTCTCCTCTAATTCTATCTATGTTGTTGCAAGTGACTGAATTCCATTCTTCTGTATAACTGAATAATATTTCATTATGTATATATACCACCTGCCTAAAGTTACCTCCCATTTAGTTAATTCAAAGTATTGATCCATCAAATGGATTAATCCACTGCTGAAGTTACAGCTCTCGTGATCTAGTCATCTCACCTGTGAGCATTCCTACTTCACATATCATATTTCTAATACATGCGGTTTTCAGGGGACAAAGTGGGGTCCCATGAAAATAAAAGGGAGATTAGAAGAGCAGAGGAAGGGAATTGAGGGGGACAGAAGAGGGATAGGAATAGAAAAGAATGGTGGAATGAAATTGACAAAACTGTGTTATAGAAATATATGGATATATCTCAATGAGTTTTACCTTTACACGTACCTATAAAGCACTAAATTAGCATAAGCTACAAATAAATAGAAGGTTAGGGAGGAGAACAGGGGAGTGAGGAATAGAAGGAAAGGGGAAGTACAGGGGACTAAAGTGGAGCAAATTATGTTCCATGTTGTTTGTATGAGTACGCCAAAATGAATCCAATATTACGTATAACTATAATACACTAATAAAGAATTGTGTAACTATAATGGACTAATAAAAATGCAAAAGGAAATCAAATGTGGTATATATATATATCTGTTGCCCCCCCCCCCCCCCCGCAGCATTACGGGGCAGGCAGCGGGGAAACTACCTGGACCGACTGGGCCATTTCGCAGAAGCCGAAACAGGACGGGTTGGGGAGGTGGGAACGAGGGGGCTAACACCGGCGGTTGGAACACAGGACTGGAACGCGGGACCTTCCTTCCCGACCAGGGGAGAAAAGAACTCAGTCTCACGCGTGGATGGCACCTTGAAAACTTCTCTCCTTTATTTCTCACACACATGAATTGATATAACGAGAGCAGACTGCTAAGGGACCAATGGTGAAGTGGCAGACTGACTTATTCCAGCCAATGAGCAACTGTTATGTTGGTGTTGTCATCTATCACTCACCGGGAAGGTGCAGAGGGAGAGAGAGAGAGAGGAAGAAGCACTAATGTGCAGGCGCATAGCCCGTCTTGCTCAGAGTACGCGAAATATAAAGAGAGAGGAGAGAGAAGTGTCATGGCATCCCGTACAGCGATTTTCTTTTGCACAGAGCTCAACATATATCATATGTAGTATATATGCATATACATGTATATTATACATGTATATGGACATTCACACAAATTGAAGCTTTATTAAGCCACAAAGGAAATAATCTTTTTCTTGTAAATACACTAACAAAAACACAAGAGAAAGAAAATGTGATATAAATATATCAAACATATCTCTTGATATGCATCTGATATATATGTATGACTATATATACATATATATACACACACACATACACACTCACACACACACACACAATGGAGTTTTACTCAGCCATGAAGAAGAAAGTAATTGTCAGATAAAACTGACATGCTAAATGCTGAATGAAGTAATCCAGACTAAAAATTCAAAGATTGAATGTCTTCTCTCATATGTGAAAGCAAGAGAGAGAGAGAGAAAAAAAATTTTTTTCAAAAGGGAGGAGAATCTCATAAAAATAGAAGGAAGATTAATACAGTGGAGGAAAGAAATTGAGACAGAGAGGAGGTGATAGGGAAGAAGTACTGGGGAATGAAATCTACCATATTAGCATAACCATGTACAAATATATCACAATGAATCATCTATATATAATATGTATGTTAAAATAATAAAAATAGAAGAGAGATCAATAGAGTATATATAGCAAGTGGATCAGGGAGAAGGAAAAGGAGAGGGAAAGAGACAGTACAGTGGAATGAGATTGATCAAATTAGGTTATATGCATTTAAAAATATGACACAATAAATATCACTATTATTTATAATTCTAATACAACAGTAAAAATAAATTAACAAAAAACCCCAGAAAAAAATAGGTATGCTTTTAAAAAACAGGAACAATATAATTAATATGATTCTTGAAAGCTTTTCAATTTAGCTTCAAAATAAAAAAGACAATAGAGTCTCTCCTAAATTAACAAATATTCTTTGAGGTATAAATTTTGGTTTGTTTGTGTAGACTCTACTACTACTTATATAACATTAAATTTAATTTCCTCTCAAAACTTAAATTTATTTTTTCTTCTTACAAAACACAGATACTTAAGACAAAAATTTTAGTAGTTTTCTTCTCTCAAGTGTTTTATACTTCTTCATTAAAGCTTAACTTTTTTACTGTAAATTACTAAGAAAATTATTCAAAAGGTTTAGTTTCCTGTATTTTACTATACTTCCCTACAATTTCCAAATGGAAACTGGAATACAATTCAGCCTTCATTTCACTGAATATTTGGCTTATTTGCCTGATAGCTTTTATATTCCACAGTTTTGAAAAAGGAAAGATGGAAATACACATTGAAGATGTTGAATCAGATTATGTTTCTATCTGTTGCTATTCAACTTCTGGGTAGTCTATTCCTACTCTCAAGGAAATGATGAATTGTTTGCCCTTGTTCTCCCTATGGAAATCTGGGGAAATCTGTCAACAATTCTGAGTAAAAGACTGGTTTAACATTGAAAGTCAAGGTAGCTTTCCATTTAAGCAACTATTTACAAAAGGGAAGGTATTGCCCAAAGGATCTCATTATAAAGTTGAATGCAACTACTGGTGTTTATGATCTCACTTTCTTCCTATCCCAAGGGATTCTGTCGCTTTGGATTTTAATTTCTCCCAATGCAATTTGAAGCTATTAAAAAGTTTCAAATGGATTTCATAGTAGTTCGTAGAGCAAAATTACCTTCAGGGATTTTTCTCTTTGGGGAGAGAGACAATAAAATAATTGACTCTTCAGAATGAAAGGGAATCAATTAAACCTCAACTTTTTATTTCCAGGTGGCAGGAAATCATCACTGTAATATTTTGTAGTTACCCCATCACCAACGACTGGCAATTCTTTAGAAGCCAGCACCCAATACTCCTTTCTCCAGAAGTTGGTCAACTAGTTAAGTGGCTGAAGTGATCCCCTTGGAAAGACTTGAGGGAAGAATTTGGAATGTTATTTTACTAAATTTCAGGGTCCTCTCTTAAAGGGATTATCTCCACCATCCCCCCCTACCTCCAACTGAGAGGATCTGAGTCTGTAAGCTGGCTGAATTCTGGAAATGGTTAAGAGAATTTGAATCTAATTCAGTTGTTTCTGCCCCAGACCAAATTTTTTCTGCTCTATTTCTAGCATCTTTTTTTGTATATTTCTTTTATTATTTGTTCAGCATGTTCTTATGTATTGAAGGAATTTGTTCCTACACACTCATATATGCATACGTAATGATAATGTAACTTGATCCCATCCTTATCCAGTATCTTCCTCACATTTGCCCACTCCCTGATCTTTCCTCCAATGTAATTCCCCCTATTGCATATATAAATGTACATATATGTGTATATAAATTTTTGAATCTTCAAGATTTAAATGCCTGAGTATTATTTGGCTTCTCAAGGGAGTCAAGTGTATCATATAGAATTAATAACGCCCTTTTTCCCTCCCTCACAATCCTCCCTGTCTCCTCTGCCTGCCCTCTCCCCCTACCCCACACATGGCTATAGTTCTCTCAGATTATGTGTTACTTTGAATTTAGTATGTATAGTAAATAAACTTGTCTAACACCTGATCCTTGGTTTTACTCTAGTTTATGCAAATGAGAGAAAAAATTTGACTTTTAAGTTTCCAGGTTTGGCTTATTTCACTCAGCACGATTTTTTACATTTGCACCCATTTACCTGCAAATGCTGTAATATCCTTCTTTCTAATAGCTGAGTAGAACTCCATTGCATATGTATACCACAGTTTTTGGATCCATTCATCCAGGATTCTCTAACAAACCATAAACTGAGTAACTTAAACAACGTGTGTATTGATTTTTTCACAGTTCTGGAGACTGAGAAATCCATCATTCAGACACTGGCGGATTTGTTGTCTGGTGAGGACACTTTTTGATTTGTACATGGTACCTTATCACTGTGTCCTCACATGGTGGAAGGAGAATCTTTAACAAAGTTACTAATCCCCTTAATAAAGGTTCTTCCCTTGTGATCTAATCACCATCCAAGCTGCTACCATGCTCACTTCCTAATCCCGTCACTTTGGAGATTAGGTTTCAACATATGAATTTGGGGAGTACATAAATATTCACACTATCAAACTAGGTTACTCAAATGTTTTATTTTTAAGTACCCTGAGATAAATTACACATTAGTACAGGTCCTTGTAAGCCAAAAGACCGTAGTCAGTGTGGCTTACTTATAGTAGCTACTTACACCTTGTCTATTATAGTGAATGTGACTTCTTGGCATCTATTTTTTCAGATATTATTATTCTCAAGATCATATATTCCATTCCTGCATTCTCCATAATGATGTCTCGTCCACAAAAGTCAACTACTACAGAGTATTTTAAGAATAGTGATGGTCTCATCACCAATTCTTTTCTTAATGCCATAGTGAAGGAAATCTCCTCAAAGCTTATGAGGGTCAGCTTAGATGGTGGCTGGGCATATAGTATCAGATAAATTCCCAAATTCCTGTTTCCCTGAGCCTGCTGATTATTCCATATGGAGATAGGGAAATTCTAGGTTTTCAACATCATTGAATACAGAGTAGCATTCTGTATTCAATGTAAAAGACTTTCAATGGGGGCTAGAATGGTGGCTCAGCAATTATAGCACTTGCCTGGCATGCTCAAGGACACAAGTTCAAACCCCAGCTCCACTTAAGTAACGAAGTGTCACAGCAACGAACACCACATGAAAAGCAATTGATTTTTCTTTCTTTCTCTCTCTTTCACTGTCCCTTTCTCTCTTTAAAGAAAAGAAAAAAGAAAAGTAAAAGATTATGAATGACACTTTTAGAGTTTGAGCCAATTCATTGTATCCTGTGCTCTGAGTGATACTACCCATTTCATTAAATTCATAGCATTCAAGTTTTATACCTTATATTACATAATGTGCACTCCCAATATATGCTCTCAAATTTTAAATATAAATTGTAAGGGAATGAATGCCTTTTGAAGTGATAGACTGTTTTCAAAAAGGAGTGTTGATAGTGTTTATATCTCTGCCTTTGTAATTTTCTCTGATGATTGGTAAAATTTAGCTCATTTGAATGTGTTAACCATTTGAATGTGCTTATTTGTGAAGATACTATTTTATTATATTGCTTATCTTTTTATTTATTATTAAAAATTCTTTATATATTCTGGATAGGAGTCCTTTCACACACAGGCACAAGTGTGTGCATTTACACACACACACATATTGCCTCTCTTAATGAAGCTTTTTATATACAGACATTCTTTACTATGGTCTAACATAATCAACTTCTATCAGGGTTAATATTTTTCTTATTTAATTGATTTTTTCCTCTTCAAAATTCTTGAGGAAAACTATTAGTCCAATATTGTTTTTTACTTTTCACATTAGTATCTTTTGACAATTTCAAATTAATTGCTGTGTATAAAGTTTAAATAATTTTCTTCCATAAAGCTCTCCATTTGACCTGGAACTCTCCACTGAAAAACTAACCTTTCCCTACTGCACTGATGTGTCTCCATTTGCCATAAATTGGTTGACTGTATTTGTTCTTGGTTAGTTTCCATACTCTGCATTGTTCCTTTGGTCATTTGCTTATTATTCCAATTAAATATGATGCTTATTGGAAGTTTAATCAGCATCAGACCATGGAAATGGAAATTAGTTTCTTTTTATAATTTTCTATGAATTTTTGTTTTCCTGTAAATGATTATAGAAATTCATATTGGAATATATTGAGATTATCTTATTTTTCACCTTTATTCTGTCAATATTAGAGTACATCTCCCTAATTAAGATTTATTTTCCTTTATTTCTGGATTTGGTTTGTCAAAATTTTATTAGAGACATTTGTTTCTGTGTTTATTAGAAATATTGGTAAACATTTTTCCTTTTATTGAAATATCCTGATAGTGTTTGAAGTCTATTTTATTCTGGCCTCCTAAATAATTAATATATATGTAATGCTTACTATCAACTTGCAAAAAATATTAATGAAGCTCATGATTGAACATAAAATTTTCAAACCAAGGATAATTTGTTAATATTATGATGATAATCAGTCTCTGTATCCAGTTTATTCCTAATTTTATTTTAGTAGCATAATTTTGAGAAAGTTCTAATTCATACAGAGAATAGCTACAAACAGAAATATATTTTAGTTAACTTGGTATATTAGAGTATTGAATAGTATCAGGAAAGGCAGAATTATTTCCAATCTTCACAAAATATTCTAATCTTAGTAGGAACAGATTGATGTATCAGTAAAAATTTAGTAAAAATTTAGTTAATGTATAAATTTATGCATTTTGTTACATTATCATGGTAGTTTGAAGATCTTTAATAAATCATAATTTGAATTCAGTCTTTGCAGAATGCTTCATAACTCCCTGGCCCACTTAACATAACCCTTAGACTTTATGAAAACTGCTTTGGTTCATTGACAAAGATAATAACTATTGACTCTGAAAACAATTCAACAACTGTTATATTATTCAAGATTGGTGATTTAAAGTTCTGTTACTGAAGCTTCATGTTTTGAACTGAGTTTTTTTATTTGTTTTCTCTAATTTGATAATGAAAGATATTGGTACTAAAATATGAGAAATTATCTAGGTATTCTTTTTTAGATAATGAATACTACAAAAGTAAGCTATGAATTAAGGATAGACAGTGCCAACTTCTTTACTTGGAATTTCTTGTGGAACATTTTAGTGTGTGCTATTGTCCCTCCAGAACCTTTCTTTTCCAGCTAGCCTCTTGAAGACCCTCTTGATTTCCTTATTTCTTAGAATATATGTCTTTGGGTTTAAACTGGTGGTAATGATGGAATAAAAAATACTGAAAAGTTCACCCTCATCCTGAGATTGGCTATTTTCTGGTTTGTGTACACATAGATAACAGTTCCTGTAGAAGAAAGACACCACATTTAAATGAGAGGAAAAATGTTCAGTGTTTTTTGTCTTCCTATTGCAGACTTGATCTTCAGTACAACTATAACAATGAAATCATATAAAACAAGAATAAGGGGAAGTGGTGCAAGGAAAAGGAAAAAAAGCAATGCATCTCCAGTACTGGGGAATGAGATTGATCAAAAAAATGTTATGTGCATGTACAAATACGGCATAACAAATTCCATTGTTATGCATAGCTATAATGCTCCAATAAAAAAGTAATTATGATATAAATAAATCACCCTCTGCTCAATTTTCAATGAAAATTCAAATGTTTTCCTCTGTAGTTATGGTATCCACACATGCAATCTCTTTTCATAATGTTTTTATTACTACATTATAGTTACACAAAATAGTGAGTTTCACTTTGATATATTCATAAATGCACATAGCATAATTTGATCCATTTCAATCCCAAGTACTTTCCCATATCCTCCTCTCCTCCATCCCCCTCATCCCTTCTGTTAGTCAACGTTCTACTTAATTATTTTTTTAGCTGGTGCACTATGGTTATCCATAAAGGTGAAAATCATTGTGATATATTCATACATTCACATAGTATAATTTGGTCAATTTTATTCCATAGTTTCTCCCTTACCTCAGCATTCTTCCTTCCCTCTCAATCACTTTCCTCTACTCCACCATTCTTTTTTTTATTTTCAGGAAGCTCCCCAAATTTCCATTAATTATTTCTGTTTTTGCATATGAGATAAAATATTCGACTGTTGACTTTCTGAATCTGGCTTTTATCTCTTTTTATGTTGTTCTCATTCATTTACCAGCAAATGACACAATTTCATTCTTAGTGTCTGTGTAAAATTCCAGTGTGTATTTAAGCCACATTTTCTTTATTCATTCATTGATGGGGACCAAGGCTGGATCAATAACTTGGTTATTGTGAATTGTGATGCCATAAACATCACATGCAAGCACCAATATAGCATGCTGATTTTATATCTCTTGGATAAAAAACAAGGAATTGGATAACTGGTCCTGAGGTGGTTCCATTCCTAGTCTTTAAAAGAATCTACATACTGATTTACAAAGTGTTTGTCCAAACTTTTAGTCTCATCAACAATGTATGAATGTACTTTTCCTATCATGCTCACCAGCAATTATCATTCTTGGTATATTTGTTTGATATCATTCTAACTAGAGTGAGATGAAATCTCAGTGTAGTTTTTGATTTCCATTTCCTTAATTGCTAAGGAAGTTGACATTTTCAAATGCTTGTTGACTGTTTATATTTCTTCTGAGAAATATCTGTTTTTTTTCATTTGTCCATTTTTTTTTAAGAGAGAGGGATGGTGAGAGAGAGAGAGAGAGAGAAATAGAATCAATTTTATTTAATTTTTCATGTAGCTTTCACTGCTCTGAGACGTCGTTGTGTACGTGGTGCTGGAGTTTGAACTCAAGTATCGCGCATGCTGGGCAAGCACATAACCGCTGAGCCACTGCTCCAGCCCCAATTTGTCCATTCTTTGATTGGGTTATTAATATTATTAATTTGAGTGTTAAGTCTTTTGAGTTCTTTATATATTCTGGATATCAATCTGTTATCAGAGAGTAGCAGGCAGATGTTTTCTCTCTTTCTATAGGTAGTTAATTATTTCCCCTGCTGTGCAGAAGCTTTCTAATGTAATGGTAACAATTTATTGATTACTTTTATTTTTTGAATTGTGGTAGTTATATTAAAGAAGTTTTATTTGTTTCAATATGTTGAAGCATTGTCCCTATATTTCTGGTCTAATTACTAAGTCTTTCATCTACTTTGAGTTTACTGTTGTACAGGGAGAGAGAGGGTTCTTGTTTTATTTTTCTACATACAGACATACAGTTTTCCAAGCACCATTTGCAAGGGCTAACCTTTCTTTAAAAAAATGTGTTTGGCACCTTTGTCAAGGATAAGTTGACTGTGTTTGTGTGGGTTTGTGTCTGTGTCTTCTTTCCTGCCTATTTTCATTCCACTATTTGGCTATTTTTTGTTACTATAACTCTAGTATACTTTGAGATCAAATATTGTATAGCCTCCAGTATTAGTCTTATTACTCAGTTTTGCTTTGGCTGCTCTGGGTCTTTTATTGTTCCATATGAATTTTACAACTATTTTTTCTAGTTTTATGAAGAACATAATTGGTATTTTGATGAACATCACATTGAATCTTTTGATTTCTTTTGGTAATATGGACATTTTGGCAATATTAGTTTTGCTATCTAAGAAAATGGGAAACCTTACCATCTTCTAAGATCTTCTTTGATTACTTTCTTCAGTGTTTTATAGTTTCCATTGTAGAGATATTTCATCTCTTTACTTAAATTTATTCCCAAGGATTTTACAGATTTTATTTTGTTGCTGTTTTTATTTTGTTTGGAAGTTATTGTCAAGGGAATTATTTTCCTGATTTCTTTCTCAGAAGATTCATTATGAAAGACAACTATTCATTTTGTATGTTGATCTCATATCCTGCTACTTTGCTGAATTTATCAGATCTAGAATTCTCCTGGTGGATTTTTTGGGAGGAAGGTCTATGTATGATATGATCATGCCATCATCAAACAGACATAGTTTAGTTTCTTCCTTTCCTTTCTGTATTCTTTAATTTCCTTCTCTTGCTTCATTGCTCTGGCTAGTGCTTCAAAAACTATACTGAACAGGATTGAGTAGGATCAGTGAATAGGATCAAAAAGGATTGTCTTGTTCCTGATTTTAAAGGAAATACTTTCAGTTTTTCTCCATTTGGTATGATGTTGGCTTTGGGTATCATGTACACAGCCTTAATAATGTTAAGTTCCTTCTATTCCTATTTTCTTTAGAGTATTTAACATTAACATGCTGAATTGTATTATAGGCCTTTTCTGAATCTATTGAGAATTGTGTAATTTTGTCAATTCTATTTATGTGATAAATTATATTCATTGATTTCTACATGTTAAATCAAATTTGCACCCCTGGGATGGATTCAACTTGATCATAGTGAGCATACTTCTCAATATGTTTTTAAGTGTGAATTTATGTCTGAGAGTGGCAGCACATACCTATAATCTCAATGACTTGGGAGGCTGAGGCAAGAGGTTCACAAGATCAAGGTCAACCTCAGCAACTTAGCAAAATCCTGGCTAATTAGTGAGCCCTTCTCTCAAAATAAATAAAAAGAGCTAGAAATATAACTCAGTGGTTAAATCCCCAGTACTCAAAATTTAAAAAAAACAAATGCAGATTGCTAATATTTATTAGGGATTTTAACATCTGTGTTAATCAGGGACGTTGGTCTATAACTTTCTTGATATTTCTTAAATGGTTTCATTATCAGTGCTATAATGGCTTCATAAAATGAATTTGGGCATGTACCCTCCATTTCTATTCCTGAAAAAAATTGGAGGCAGGTTGGATTGGTATTAGCTCTTTAAAAATATGGAAGAACTCAGTTGAGAATCCATCTGGTGCTGGATTTTTGTTGTTATTGGAATTTTTTTATTATTTGCTTCAATCATAGTGCTTGCTATTGGTATTTTTAGGTTTTCTTTATCCTCTTGGTTCAATTTGATTAGGTTGAATATGTCTAGGAATTTGTCTCTAGCTTCTAGATTTTCTAATTTATCCGAATGTAAATTTTCAAAATAGTCCTTAATGATTCTCTGGGTTTCAGAAATATCTGTGGTGGTATATCAGTGTTAGTTAACTTTGCATAACTGTGACCAAAATGCCTGACAGGAACAACTTGGAAGAGGGAAACTTTATTTTGGATCATGGTTCAAGAGATATAGTTCATTGTCAGTCAAGTCCATTGTTCTGCCCCCAGGTGAGGGCAGCATATTGTGGTGGAAGGGCACAGTGGTAGGAAGCTTCTCTCTTCATGGCAGCCAGGAAGCAAAAAGAGAAGAAGAAGAAAACAAAGAGAAGATGAATCATTTCAGGGTAGACCCCTATTTACCCACCTCCTCCCTCACCCATGCCTCAGCCATTCCCCACCTGCCAACTGTTACCAATTACATGGAACGACTCAGTTAAAGCTCTCACAATGCAATCATTTCACTTCCAAATATTCCTTCATTAATTTTGAGGGGACACCTTGTGTCAAAATCATAAGAATCTCCCTTTACTATCTGTGTGTGTGTGTGTGTGTGTGTGTGTGTGTGTGTGTGTGTATGAGTCTTCTCTCTCAGTCTCATTTATTTTTTCAAAGAACAAATACATTGTTATACTAATCCTTTGTATTTTTTTTTCTCTATTTTGTTAATTTTGGGGCTAATATTAAATATTCCTTGTCTTCTACTGGTTTTGGAATTAGTTTGCTCCTCATTTTTTAGGACCTTGAGATGTAGCATGGATTTTTTTTATCACCTAAACATTTAAGAGTTATTTGTTTTCCTCTTATAACCACTTTGTGTCCAGAGACACAGTGTCACTGTTCTTTCCTGATTCCAGGAATTTTTCCATTTTTTCTCTCATTTATGCTGTGGTTCACTCCTCAACTAGAGTATTGCTTATTTTGTTTCTATAATATTTCTTTTTAAAAAGTTTTTATTAAGAGATGTTATTGTACAATCATAAACACACATAAAGTAACAATGATATGCATTTGTTCTTAAATTAGAATTACCCCCACATCACACATACCAGTTACTTGATTCTTCTGTTCTTTGCCCCTACAAGTGATGTAAATGTTTAGATTATTAATTTTCCAGAAACAAATGATTGCATAAGTATTATTTGGATTCTCAGGGGGATAAGGAGCATGATACATTGTTGATTATCTCCCTAGTTTCCTCCTTATTACCCCTCCCTCTCCACTCCACTCCACCTATCCCACCCACATATCCCTCCCACATATCTATGGTTCCCCGAGATTACGTGTTTCTTCATTTTTGCTGGGTCTAATGCATGAATCCGACAATCTTTCACATAAGCCTTAGTTTTACTCTAACCTCCGCAAATGAGGGAAACCCTTCAACCTTTGAGTTTCTGGGTTTGGCTAACTTTGCTCAGCATGATTTCTTCCATTGCCATCCATTTACCTTCAAAGGCTGCAATATCATTGTTTCTAATTGCTGAGTAGGATTCCATTGTGTGTGTGTGTGTGTGTGTGTATCACAGTTTTGGGATATATTCATCTAGTGAGGGGCATCAGGTTTGATTCCATAATTTAGCTATTGTAAATTGAGCTGCTATGAACATAAACTTTGCTGTGTTGCTATAATGTACCGATTCTAATTCCTATGGTAAACAACCCAGAAGAGGGATAGGTGGATCATATGGAGGGTCTCTACCTAACTTTTTGAGGATTCTCTACACTGCTTTCCAGAGTGGCCATACCAGTCTTCAGTTCCGCCAACAGTGTTCCTATCTCCCCAAAACCCCTCCAGTATCTGTTGTTGTTTACATTTTTTTAATCTATACCAATTGAACTGGAGTGAGGTGATACCTTAATGTTGTTTTGATCTGCATTTCTCTGATTACTAGTGATTTAGAACACTTTCTCATGTATTCATTTGCTTGCTGGATTTCTTTGTTAAGAAGTTTCTATTTATCTCTCTGGCCCATTAATTTATTGGAATCTTTGTGTTTTCATTATTAAGTTTTTGAGTTCTTTGTAAATTTTGGATATAAGTCCCCTGATGGATCATGATTATCTCCCATTCTGTAGGTTGTCTCTTGACAGTATTGACCAATTCTTTGACTGTGCAAAAGATATTTAGTTTAACGGCATCCCACTCACTGATTTTTGAACTTAACTTTTTTGACTTGGGAGTCTTATTGAGAAAGACTGCCTATTCCCAAATGCTGGAGTATTATTTCTAATTTTTCTCTAGCAGTTGTATGGTAGCTGGTTTAATTCCTACTTTCTTGATCCTTTTTGATTGAATTTTTTTGCAAGGTGAAAACATAAGGATCTAATTTCAACTTGGACCAAATGCTTGTCCAGTTTTTTTTTTAAATTTTTTATTTTTGAGCAAACTTACAAGATTTTAACAAAATAATATAAAATGTGTATAAGATGTGTATATATTCTGGATATTGCAATTATCCCCAGGAGTGCCCCCCCAATTACCCTCCCTTGTCCCTCCCTTCCCCTTCCCATTATAACTCTAAAAATAGTATTAGATTGTAAAGCATTACATCTTATCTGGATTTAACTCATGTTTCTAGACCAACTTTCTCATTGTCCAGGGTCTAGTCCCCACCTCCACCTATGAGTGGAGACAATCGACCCTTAGATCTCTGGGTTAAGCTGATTTTACTCATCATGATCTCTTCCATAACC